>CM034625.1:24940835-25160724 GCA_020080225.1 Gynochthodes officinalis | reverse complement strand
GTGTACCCATTCATTTTGGAAGCACAATGAACGCAGCCAATGTGGGTTCTGCTCTACCATTACGCGCTGAACAAACAATGCATTAGGAACATCAAACCTCTCTTGCCAAGATTGTTCTTGATGGTAAAAGTCGCTTGAGGTGTTTGATCATAGTGTGAGCCTCCATTTGCTCGGCTATTTAGTGAAACTTAGAGTTCATGGTGTCCAAAAGCATAGACATGTGGCGTCTCACGCATTGTCATTTTGATGCTTCCAATAAGGATTTCTTTCAACTCTTGGAGTGTTAGCAGGAGGTTCCTCTTCAAGCAAGGGTTCACTGTAAAGCACATATGCAAGTTTTTCTTGCTTGAGGACTATTCTCAGGATTCTTGTACCAATCCAGGAAGTTTGTCCCATTTTACTTGTCCTTTTCAAGGATAGATCGCAATGATAGTGTATTATTATTAGTGTTGGATGCCATGATTTATGTACAATAGAAATATGCAAAATAAGTATCATGAATGCAAACATTTAATATGTTTTACTAAATGTAACTCCCACTATTTAGTACTCAAAGCAAGATGTCCTCAATATGTAATTTGGAAAGATTAATCTCATATATATTTCTAGTGGGCCAAAATCCATATTTCACCTAATTTTGAGTTAATCAAGACTAATCACCCAAAACTCCAATATTTTGGTAGACAACACTTGTCGATTACATCCTACGCAACTCTTGGATAGTTGGATGAACAACTCTTGGTCTAATTTATCTAATAGCTAAGGCCCAACTCCATGCCTCTAAGTCCCAATCCTATTATGAGTTTACCTCTAGTGGAAGTCGAACCCAATGTCGATTAGTAGTGGGATATTACTATTGTCCAATCATGTCTCACCAAGATGGATCCATAGCACTTTGCTTTGGCAGAGCTTACACATGATCAAATCAAGGAGTCTTAATAGAGTGCTATTCATTAGAAGGCATCTTAGACTTAATATGTGTTTGATGGATTTGATACAATCTCGTCATTTTATTTGCATTGGTTATGTGTAATTATTAGTTTATTTAATCATGTGATTTATAAAGCTAATTAATATATTCATGATCTCATCATGTGATTAACCAATGACCATACATAACATGCATCTCATTCATCAACAAGAAAAATTAAAGCGTGACATAGTTATAGCCTGGGTAAACATACATTCGTTTTCCTGCTCAAGCCAATGAGAGAACCGTGGGAAGTCAACCTATGGGTAATAGCATCTTCTTAAGTGCCTCCTTGGTCGTTCTGTATGGTCACAAACTCCTTGCCTTCATGATCTCCTAGTCTAGTCCTATTTCATATTTAACAATTACATCGTTTTGAGAAACCTCGAGTTACATTTGAGGGGATTTAGATGAGAAAAATAGTACAACCCGGAGAAAATAGAGAAAAGGCGTGACTCAGAGTAGTCATATTTAAGTTTTAACCAATAAAAAATACATCCAATCATATTAGTTATGGGCTTATAACTGATGCACCATTGCTCAAAACATTATCACAAATGTGCATAGCACATATAATTTTCATTCATATCCTATTTAACACTTAAATTTATTAATCCAATTAATTTGTGACAATTATTATTAAATCATATGTTAGGGTTTGAATAATACCCTAAGCATGGGCAGATGAGTCAGGTGCCCCCCAAAAGGTAAGAGGCAATTTAAGCACATTTCTAAAAGTAAATGGAATTACTCTCCTGACCATGAAAATTCAAAGTGATATATCATATATATCTTTCGGGCTCAATAAGATACATCATATATATCTTTTAGCCACAACACAAAATCAAACCCAAGCATCAAACTATAATACCGAAACCATCATTTATATATCACATATATAGATTTAGATAATTTTTAATACTGCAATAACTATTAAAGCATACCCTAAATTGATTTAACAAACCTAAACATATCATATATGTCTAAATTCAGTTTTGATTATATCAATCAAATTCACATAAACCGATTTAAGCAAATAACATGCTTTAACCATAAATCGATTTGAGTCTTTATAAGTGACTATGATACCAATTGTTGGAAATTGTGTACATCAAGCGGTGGAACTTTAAATCAATTTCCCAGAATCCATATGAAAAGAGATCAAATTGGGGTTTAGGATTTGTACCTTGGTAGTTTTTGGATACGCTGCGAAGAGCGTTTTATGTCAACCACCTGACAAAACTAGTTTGGGTTCACCTCTATGGTATTCACATGACCTATCCAAGCATCTAGTTATTGTCACACAATCAACTAGAACAAGAGAACTCAAAAGCGAAGTGCTAGCTTTGAAAATTGAGTTCGGGTTTCTTAGATTTTTGCTCTCAAGGTTTTCTGTTTTTCTTGGTTTTGCTTTCAAGAATGGTGGCTATATTCTTTTATAAAGCTAGCCAAAGGTTTTATTGTATCTATATTATGGCTGCAAAATCCTTCTATTTATAGACCTAGGTTGTAGTTCTAGGGTAAAACTTTTCTAAAAAGTTTTACTTGGACTACAAACTCGAGTCTGTTTGGGATTTCTAGATTCAATGAATCTCTTGTTTGCCAAGTACAAGAGTTCCATTCCATTTAGACTTGGACTTTAAAGCTTTGGATCTTTCATTGCTAAGTTCAAAACCATTTTGGATTTATTAGCACTAAAACCCAAACCTTTTTAGTCTTAAATGCGAATACTGATCCTAAACCAAAAACCCTAGAGAGTCATAGTCACATTAGGATTCTTGAGATTACTCAAAATTCATCATATGAATTTTATGCTCCTTTGGATTAGATCTAAGCTCATGACCCATGAGTCCTCATAATGTGGCCATGACATAAAATCTATTTTATGCCATAAGCAATGAGCAATGTCTAGCAATACATCATAACTACCCAAGTTATGAGAATGTCGATAACTCGACATAACCTTATCACATGATAGACGTTACCATGTAATTCAATCCTTTTGCCTAAATACCTTGATTGAACACGACTAATAGAGATGTGTCACGCTCACATAATTCAATATATGCATTTCTTGATTCCCAAAGTAGATTCATCTAAGCAAATCACATATCGACTCATTTGAGTACGGCCATACACTTTATGGTCTCACTCAATCAAAGAGGTCAAGATATCACTCCATTATATGGGAGGGACAAATCCTATCTTGATCACTAAACATCCACCGCATGACTCATTACATATTCAATTACCTCTTTTATAGTTCACCTTATTACGAGTTGTAGAAATCAAATATGACACGTAGAAATTTTAAAATTCTTGATTTCCTCCAGGATCCTTACAGTGATTTCAAACCGGTCGTGCAGATATTTACCTTTATCGGTAGCGGTTATTCTTTCTTGTGAAGACTTTGCTCGTCGAATCACAACAAAACCTAGTGGAGCTTTGCCTCTATGGTATCTACATAATTTTCTTCAAGTACCAAGTTAATTTTCACACAATTAACCAAGGAAGAAGCAGCAAAGGCAGTTGGTGCTATCCGAACTTTGCTTTCAATTTTCAGTTTAGAAACTTCTCCAAAGTGTGGTTTTCTTGCTTTCTCCCACACAAGAAGCAGTTGTTTTTCCTTCTAAAGAACAGTGAAGAGGTTTCTTATATTCTTGCAAACTTGGCTGCAATTCTTCTCAAGAAAAGGTTGAAGAGATTTTTCTAAAGACAAGAAAAGAGGTTCAGTTATTCTTAGCTGAAAATTTTCTCACAATTTTTCTTTCTCAAAGAAAAAGCTTAGGTTTCTTGCTCTGAGAAAAATGTGAGTACTTGATTCACCCATTAGGGTTGAAGGCTGTATAAATTATAGGTCCAAATTTATAGGAAATTTATTAGGATAAAACTTCTTCTAAAGAGTTTTAATTGAACTCCATGTTCTAATTTATTTTGGAACTTTCTAAATTTCAACTTTCCAAATTCCATTAGTTTCAAAACAAGAATCCCATTCTTATTTTTCTTCTAATTTTAGTCCATTAAATGAATTAATACATCCAAAACTATTTCAGATTTATTGACACAAAATAAAATCCTTTAGAAACCAAAACCAAATACCGATTTCAACGGAAACCTTCTAAAAGTCCTATTCGTACTTGGATTCTTAAACTAACCAAAATTCATTACATGAATTTTATACTTCTTTGAATACGATCTAATTGTGTGACCCAATAGGTTCTTATAACATTGGCAACCACATAAAATCTATTTTATACCATAAACATTGAGCGATGTCTAGCAACACATCAATGTTACCCAAGTTATAAGAATATTACTAATTCGACATTACTTTTCTTGTGATTGATGTTGCCATGTAATTCAATTCCCTTTGCCCTTGATATCATGATTGAACATGAGCCATGGAGTGTGTCACACTCGCATAATTCAATCTTTTCATTGCTTTATTCCCAAGTAGACACATCTAAGCTAATGTGCTCGATATCACATATCGACTCATTTGAGCAGCTATGCATTTTATGGTCTCACTTTATCAAAGGACCCAAAGATATTGTTGGAGATTGTTGATTGTGAATCACAAGCAAAACCAATCTAGCCTTGCTCTATGGTATCCACACGATCGTCTCCAAATCTCAAGTTAATTGTCAAACAATTAACTAAAGAAAAGTAACAAAATCCTTTTAGTGCTAGCTAAGATTTTGTTACTTGGTATTCCTCAAGTTCTCAACTTAAGGATTGGTTTCTATTTTGAGTTCTCAACTCAAATTTCAGTTTGTTCTTATTTCTCAACTAAGGAGTGGTGTCTATATTGAACAAGAGAAGAAGAAAAGAAAGAAATTTCGTGCACAAGAATAGCACAAAGTTTTCTTCAACAAAGAAAGCTTAAAAGGAAAACTCTCTCAATGAAAGTGTCCCTTCGGTTTCCTTGATCTGAATTCAATAATTCATCCATGTGAAACAGCTGCCCTTTCATATTTCATATTCTAGAAATTGAATTGCAACATGTTGCATATGGTTGCCTTTCCATTTTCCAATGAATGGATGCCTTTTCATTTTCATAAAATAAATTGCAATATGTTGCCTTTTCATTTTTCAATGAATGGTTGTCCTTTCATTTTCCAATGAATGGTTGCCTTTTCATCTTCCAATAATAAAATCCATTTTGATTATTATTAATAAATCTAAAACTCATTTTGGATTTATTAATATTAATAGAGCCAAAATCTTTTGGCCTTAAATCGAAAACCCTTTTAAGAAGTAAACGCGATAGATTCCTATTCTCAATGGATTCTTAAATTAACCAAAATTTCATCACATGAATTTTGCACTTCTTGGATCTGATCTAATTGTGCGACCCAATAGGTTCTCATAACGTTGGCATTGACATAAAATATATTTTATGCCAAAAGTAATGAGCGGTGTCTAGCAACACATCAATACTACCCAAGTCATGAGAATATTAGTAATTCTACATTACTTTTTTTGTGATAGTTATTATTGTGTAATTAAATCCCTTTGCCCTAGATATCACGAATGAACACGAGCCATGGAGTGTGTCATGCTCAGATAGTTCAATCTTTGCATTTCTTGATTCCCGAGTAGACACATCTATACAAATGAACCCGATATCACATATCGACTCATTTGAGTACGCCATGCATTTATGGTCTTACTCAATGAAGGGCCCAAAGATATCACTCCCATTATATAGGAGGGGCAAATCCTTTCTTGATCACTCAATATCCCACTGCATGATTTATTACATATCCAATTACTACTTTTATAGTTCACCCTGTCACGGGTAACGTTTGGTAGTATCAAAACATGCAACTTCTCATGTTGGAATCTCTGAGGATCTCAAGTCTAAGGATTATTTACACCATCATCACTATGAGAAATATTTATGACACTTCATATAATAATCCATGTAATATTTCTCATGGCAGGTCAATCGAGACATTGTTCTCTAACATGTACCCATGTGTTGACCTGATATCGCATATCATGAACAATTGCATCAATCAATTCACATACTAGTCATAATGCATTATCATTGTCCCATTTAATGATAATACTCGACTAGGGATAATTTTAGAATAATTAAATTCTTGGGACATTATTATGTTTATTTCATAAAACGCAGATATAAGATAAACATACTAATTAGTGCCATTAATTATGAACATTATGATACAATATATGCATATACCATCATCATATGATTGTGTGGATACCATAGAGGCAAGGCTAGATTGGTTTTGCTTGTGATTCGACAATCAACAATCTCCAACAATCAACAAGGCTACACTACCGGTACGGTAACAATTTTCACTACCAATTTGATTTCACTTCGTATGGATCCTTGGAGGAAAGCAAAAATTTTTAAATTTCCGCTGCGTTCTTTGATTTGGTTTCCTACAGTGGTATCAGAGCCACTTACGAAGGCTCAAATTGGTTTTAAGTGAGAAGCATGCATGTTTGATTAAATTGTTTATGAACTAGTATGTTGAAATTTGGATCTTATGAATATGTTCATTAAATCTGGATTTTAATGAAACATATATGATATGTTTAGGGTATTCTTTAAAGTGTTATTGTTGGATATGAATAATATGAGATATATATATATATATATATATATATATGTGATATATATATGAATATGCATGGAAGAAACAAAGTTTAGCTTTTCTGGAATTTTAATGTTGAATTTCGGGTTTTCTTAATTCTCTTGAGTTTTGGTTTTGATAAAATTTATTAAAATTCAAAATAAGATATGTTGAATCATATTGAGTCCAAATATGTATATGATGCATAATATTGAATTCAGATTTTTTCTAGAAAATTTGATAAACTTCGGTTTTGTGCTTTGTGCTATTTTCGGTTGGACAAAAATCCCAGTTTTGGTTGTTGCAATTTTTTTTGGAGGCTATTTCGGTTTCAATCTTTATTTTGAGGCTGAAATTAATATGTGAGATATATATATGTGTGATATATATATCTATATATAATATTAAGAGCAAATTGCAATTTTAAACCCAAACCTTCCATGCATAATATATTATTCAAAATCTGAATATTTGATTTAATGTTAATTGTTATTAATTAGTTAGATTAATATATTTAATTGACAATAATATATGAAATGCACATTTTGTGATAATTGAGCATGGTGCATAGTTATAGCCTTTAGCCCAATGTGATTGGAAATGGTTTTGTAATGGTTGTAACTAAATATGACCTGCGTGTCATGCCTTGCTAAATATCTAGTTGTACATTCTTTTCTCATCTAACTCCCCTCGAATGTAAATCGAGGTTTCTCGAAAGATGTAATAGTTAGATTAGAGATAGGATTAGTCTAGAAATCAAGGAGTTCATGACCATATGAAGACGACCAAAGGAGGCACTTGGAGAAGTTGCTAATACCCTTAGGTTGACCTTTTGGTTCTCTCATTGGCTTGAGAGAATCAACTTTGTTTGGGCTATAACTATGTCACGTTTAATTTCTTGTTCATGTATGAGATGCATGATTGTGTTTGGTTATTTGTTAAGTATATGATGAGATTATGTATGTAATAATTAGTTAGAAAATTATGTGATAATTGGACTAATAATTACTACAATAACCAAATCAAACAAAATAATGAGATTTTAACAAATCCCTCAAACCATATATTAAGTCTAAGATGCTTTCTGATGCCTAGCACTCGTCAAGGCTTCGATTGATCATGTGCAGACTTGCCAAAGCAAGGTGCTATGATCCATCTTAGTGAGACGCGATAGGATAATAGTAATATCCGATTGCTAACCATTGGGTTATACTTAACTAGGTGAACTCAATAGGATTGAGACCTAGAGGCATAGAGTTGGGCTTTAGCTTATTAGATGAGCTAGAACAAAAAGTTATTCACCCAACTTTCCAAGAGTTATATGGGATATAATTGACAAATGTTGTCTACCTAAATAGACGAGTTTTGGGCGATTAGCCAAAGCTAACTCAAAATTAGGTGAAATATGGATCTTGGTCCACTAGAAAGATATTAGATTAATCTTTCCGAATTAATATTGAGGGTTATTAATTTGAATAAAATAGTGGGAGTAACATTTAACAAAAGTCCATATTAAATGTTCGCATTCATGATACTTATTTTGCATATTTTTGTTGTAGATAACCATGGCAAATAACACTAACAATAACACGTTATCACTGCAATCCGTCCTTGAGAAGGACAAGTTAAATAGGACAAATTTCCTAGATTGGTACAGGAACTTGAGGATAGTCCTCAAGCATGAGAAAAGATATATGTCCTAGAAGGACCCTTACCTCGGGAACCGAGAGGATGGCGCTACAAGAGTTGAAAGAGATGCTTATAGGAAGCATCAAAATGATGCTACGGGCGTTGCTTGCCTCATGCTTGCTACCATGAACCACGAGCTTGAAGCAACATGAGAACATGCGGCGTATGATATGATTCAACACCTTAAGCAACTATATGAGGAGCAAGCTCGTCAAGAGATTTGATATCTCTAAGGCGTTATTCGGTCGAGAATGGCAAAGGAAGCTTCTATTGGAGCTCATGTACTCAAAATGATTGGGTACATGAAAGCCTTGAAAGATTAGATTTTCCATTAGTAGAGAGTTGTGGCGTTATCTTGCAATCGTTGCCAGATAGCTATGGTCAATTCATTCTTAATTACAATATGAATGAAATTGAAAAAACTTTGCCACAGTTACTAGGCATGTTGAGAACTGCCGAAGCTAACATGAAGAAGTCTAAGCCCAACAGTGTCCTCATGTTTAATAAGGGCCATAAGAAGGGTAAGACAAAATCAAAAGGAAAAGACAAGAAAGTCAAGTCCAAGTCCTTTACAAATGCACTAAAACCTAAAGGAAAGGTTGCCAGGTTGCTAAGGAAGGGAAATGTTTCCAATGCGGTGAGGCCGGACATTGGAAGAGAAAGCTACAAGGTTTACGGAAGAACTTAAGAAGAAGAGGAATGAAAATTCCACTTGGTATTCATGTTATAGAAATTAATTTATCTACTTCTTCTTCATGGGTATTAGATACAGGATGTGGTTCTCACATTTGTGTGAATGTGCGAGGCGAGAAAAAGTAGAACTTTGGCTAAAGGTGAAGTCGACCTACGAGTGGGGAATGGAGCAAGGGTTGCTGCATTAGCTGTAGGGACTTATGTCTTGAATCTGCCCTCAGGGCTTGTTTTAGAACTGAATAATTGCTATTATGTGCCTTCCATTCTGAAGAATCTTTTTTCGTTTGCTTGTTTAGAGGAGAGTGGATTTACATTAATAATAAAAAACAAATGTTGTTCCTATTATTTAAATGATATCTTCTATGGAAGTGCACAAATGGATAGTGGCCTCTATGTTCTAAATCTTGGCATGTCTAACTATAACATAAATACTAAAAGGATTAAATTAGATAATTTTAATCCAACTTATCTCTGCATTGTCGCAGGCCATATAAATGAAAATCGCATTTCCAAACTCCATAAAGATGGACTTTTGGACTCATTTGATTTTGAATCGTATGAGAAATGTAAATCATGTTTATTGGGCAAGATGACCAAAGCCCCCTTCACAAAACATAGTGAAAGGGCAAGCAATGTATTGGAATTAATACATACTGATGTATGTGGACCATGCAATACACAAGCTAGAGGTGGTTTTCAATACTTTATTACATTCTTGTATTTGCGATGAATACGGCTATGTGTATCTTATGAGATACAAGTCAGAATCATTTGAAAAATTCAAAGAATTCAAGAATGAAGTCCAAAACCAACTTAGTAAGAGTAGTAATATCTTTCGATCTGATCGAGGAGGTGAATACTTAAGCCAAGAATTCAATGACTATCTAAAGGAGTGTGGGATAGTCTCACAACCTACTCCACCTGGAACACCACAATGGAATGGTGTGCGAGAGGAGAAATCAAACTTTGTTAGACATGGTTCGGTCCATGATGAGTCATGCGAGATCTTCCAAAATCCTTCTGGGTACATGCTTTACTTACAGCTATTTTCACACTAAACCGAGTTCCATCTAAATCAATTCAAAAGACACCATATGAGATATGGACTGGGAAGCGTCCTAATATGTCTTTTATGAAGATTTGGGGATGTGAGGCTTACGTCAAACGTCAAGTCTTCGAAAAACTTGGACCTAAATCTGATAAATGTAATTTTGTGGGGTATCCTAAAGAAACAAAAGGATACTATTTCTATTATCCCAATGATAACAAAGTGTTTGTTGCTCGTTTGGTGTTTTTCTAGAAAGGAATTTATTTCTAGAAAAACAAGTGGAAGAAAAATAAAACTTGAAGAAATTAAAGAACCACAAAATATCAGAACTTGATGAGATGGAAATTGAGCAAACACCACAAAAGGTTGTGGAACAAGTTGTTCAAGAGACACAAGCCCGCGTAGGTCTACTTGGATTCATCATGAGCCACGAGATATGGATTTCTTGTGACTAAAAATGGTGACATCTTGCTAATAGATCAAGATGAACCTCGACCTATCAAGAAGCTTTATCGGGGCGGACTGAGAAATGGCTTGAAGCCATGAGATCGAGATGGAATCCATGTATACAAACCAAGTATGGACTTTGGTTGATCCACTGAATGAGTAAAACCCATAGGGTGCAAATGGGTCTTCAAAAGAGAAGGACATGGATGGTGAAGTACATACCTTTAAGGGACGATTGGTTGCAAAGGTTTTAAACAAGTTCACGGTATAGACTATGGCGAGACTTTTCACGATCGCAATGCTTAAATCTATCGAGGATCTTGCTTGCAATAGCTGCATTCCATGATTATGAAATCGGCAAATGGATGTCAAAGCGCTTTCCTTAATGGAAATCTTCTCGAGGATGTGTACATGACACAACCTGAGGGTTTTGTCAATCCGAAAAATACTGGAAAGGTTTGTAAGCTACAGCGATCCATTTATGGGCTGAAACAAGCTTCTCGAAGTTGGAATCTTTGGTTTGATGATGTAATCAAAGAGTTTGGTTTCATCAAGAAAGAAGGTTAGTGGGAGCACTGTTGTCTTCCTAGTATTGTATGTAGATGACATACTACTTATTGGGAATGACATTCCATCTTTACAGTCTGTAAAGAAATGGCTAGGAAGTTGTTTTTCAATGAAAGACTTAGGTGAGGCAACCTATATACTAGGTATCAAAATCTATAGAGATAGATCAAAGAGATTGATTGGCCTAAGCCAAAGTACATACATAGATAAAGTGCTAAAGCGGTTTAGCATGCAAGAATCTAAGAAAGGATTCTTACCTATGGGGCATGGAATTACTCTCTCGAAGGAGCATTGTCCTTCGACACAGAAGAGAGACAACGCATGAGTAGGATTCCATATGCATCGACTATTGGATCTATCATATGCGCCATGCTATGTACTCGTCCGATGTCTCATATGCTTTGGCCTTAACGAGTAGATATCAAGTAGATCCCGGTGAACGTCACTGGATCACTGTCAAAAATATCCTTAAGTACTTGAGAAGGACTAAGGATACATTCTTGATATATGGAGGTGAGGAAGAGCTCAATGTAACTGGTTTCACTGACGCAAGCTTCCAAACTGACAAGCATGACTACCGATCGCAATCGGGTTATGTGTTTTGCTTAAATAGTGGTACTGTGAGTTGGAAGAGTTCAAAGCAGGCAACAGTAGCCGACTCTACAACAGAGGCTAAGTATATTGCTGCTTCTGATGCAGCAAAAGAGGTAGTTTGGATCAAGAAGTTCATTACAAAACTTGGGGTTGTACCTAGCATTGCCAATCCAATTGTGCTCTACTGTGACAATAAAGGTGCCATTGCGCAAGCTAAAGAACCCAGATCTCACCAACGTTCCAAACATATACTTCGACGTTTCCATCTTATCAGAGATAATTGAGAGAGGATGTGAAAATATGCAAAGTACCAGCGATGATAATATAGGTGACCCAGCAAAGCCTGCAGCGCGTGAAGCATGATCGTCATCCTAGATCATTAGGCATTAGAGAGATGTCTGATTGGTCTTAGTTCAAGTGTAGATCATTAGGCATTAGAGAGATGTCTGATTGGTCTTAGTTCAAGTGGGAGTTTGTTGGATTATGCCCAAAGAACCAATCATATGATGATGGTATATGCATATATTGTATCATAATGTTCATAATTAATGGCACTAATTAGTATGTTTATCTTATATCTGCGTTTTATGAAATAAACATCATAATGTCCCAAGAATTTAATTATTCTAAAATTATCCCTAGTCGAGTATTATCATTAAATGGGACAATGATAATGCATTAAGACTAGTATGTGTAGTGATTGATGAAATTGTTCATGATATAGGATATCAAGTCAACACATGGGTACATGTTAGAGAACAATGTACTGGATTGACCTGCCATGAGAAATATTACATGGATTATTATATGAAGTGTCATAAATATTTCTCATAGTGATGATGGTGTAAATAATCCTTAGACTTGAGATCCTCAGAGATCCCAACATGAGGAGTTGCATGTTTTGATACTACCAAACGTTACCCGTAACAGGGTGAACTATAAAAGTAGTAATTGGATATGTAATAATATCATGTAGTGGGATGTTGAGTGATCAAGAAAGGATTTGCCCCTCCTATATAATGGGAGTGATATCTTTGGGCCCCTTGATTGAGTAAGACCATAAAATGCAAGGTCGTGCTCAAATGAGTCGATATGTGATATCGGGTTCATTTGTATAGATGTGTCTACTCGGGAATCAAGAAATGCAAAGATTGAACTATACGAGCATGACACGCTCCATGGCTCGTGTTCAATCATGATATCTAGGGAAAAGGGATTTAATTACACAATAATATCTATCACAAGAAAAGAATTGTCGAATTACTAATATTCTCATGATTTGGGTAGTATTGATGTGTTGCTAGACACCGCTCATTACTTTTGGCATAAAATATATTTTATGTCAATGCCAACGTAATGAGAACCTATTGGGTCACACAATTAGATCGTATCCAAAAGAAGTGCAAAATTCATGTGATGAAATTTTGGTTAATTTAAGAATCCTATTGAGAATAGGAATCTATCGGGTTTTCGTTTTAAAACGGTTTTGGATTTAAGGCGAAAAGATTTTGGTTCTATTAATATTAATAATCCAAAATGAGTTTTAGATTTATTAGTAATAATCAAAATGGATTTTATTATTGGAAGATGAAAAGGCAACCATTCATTGGAAAATGAAAGGACAACCATTCATTGGAAAATGAAAAGGCAACATATTGCAATTTATTTTATGAAAATAAAAAGGCAGCCATTCATTGGAAAATGGAAAGGCAATCATATGCAACATGTTGCAATTCAATTTCTAGAATATGAAATATGAAAGGGCAGCTGTTTCACATGGTTGAATTATTGAATTCAGATCAAGGAAACCGAAGGGACACTTTCATTGAGAGAGTTTTCTTTTTAAGCTTTCTTTGTTGAAGAAAACTTTGTGCTATTCTTGGTGCACGAAATTTCTTTCTTTTCTTCTTCTCTTGTTCAATATAGACACCACTCCTTATTTGAGAAATAAGAACAAAAACCGAAATTTGAGTTGAGAACTCATAATAGAAAACCAATCCTTAAGTTGAGAACTTGAGGGAATACCAAGTAACAAAATCTTAGCTAGCACTAAAAGGATTTTGTTACTTCTTTCTTTAGTTAATTGTTTGACAATTAACTTGAGATTTGGAGACGATCGTGTGGATACCATAGAGGCAAGGCTAGATTGGTTTTGCTTGTGATTCAACAATCAACAATCTCCAACAATCAACAAGGCTACACTACCGGTAAGGTAACAATCTTCACTACCAATTTGATTTCACTTCGTATGGATCCTTGGAGGAAAGAAAAAATTTTTAAATTTCCACTGCGTTCTTTAATTTGGTTTCCTACAGATATCACTCCCATTATATAGGAAGGGCAAATCCTATCTCGATCACTCAACATCCCACCACATGATTTATTACACATCCAATTGCCACTTTTATAGTTCACCCTATTACAGGTAACGTTTAGTAGCATCAAAACATGCAACTCCTCATGTGGGGATCTCTGATGACCTCAAGTCTAAGGATTACTTACACCATCGTCACTATGAGAAATGCTTATGACACTTCATTTAATAACCCATGTAGCATTTCTCATGGCGGGTCGATCCAGCACATATTTCTCTAACATGTATCTATGTGTTGACTTGATATCTCATATCATGACACATTTGATCAATCACTAAACATGCTAGTCTTAATGCATTATCACTGTCCCTTTAATGATAATACTTGACTTGGGATTGTTTTAGAATAATTAAATTTTAGGGACATTATTATATTTAATCATAATACGCAGATATGAAATTAAACATAATAATAAATTGCCATAGATAATAAATATTATGATACATATATATGCCCAAACAATCATCACATGATTGGTCTCTAAAGCATAATCAAGCAGGACTTCCACTTGCACTAAGACCAATCGGTCATGTCACTAATGACTAATGATCTAGCATGGCGATCATGTCTCTACTACGTTAGAGGCTTTGTCAATGGGTCAATGATGTTATCTTTGGTTTGTATTTTGCATATCTTCACATCTTCTCTCCCAATTATCTTGTAGATGAGATGGAAGTGCCGAAGTACATGTTTGGGTCATTTGTGAGATCCGGGTTCTCTAACCTATGCAACGGCTCCATAGTCGTCACTATAGAGCTTAATTGGATCGACAATTTTAGGTAGAACCCCAAGTTTGGTTATGAAATTTTGATCCAAATAGCCTCTTTTTCTTTGTCTAAAGCAATGATATACTCGGTCTCTATTGTAGAATTGGCTACCATAACACCTTTGAACTTTTTAGCTCATATCACTACTATTTAGGCAAAACACATAACTTGACTGCTATCGATAGTCATTCTTGTTGGCTTGGAAGCTTGTATCAGTGTAACTAGTTACATTGAGCTCCTTCTCACCTTCATATATCAAGAATGTATCCTTAGTCCTTCTCAAGTACGTAAGAATATTTTTTACAGCGATCCGATGACGTTCACCGAGATCTCCTTGATATCTGCTTATTATGCTCAAAGCACACTAGACATCGGAACGAGTACATAACATGGTATACATCATAGATCCAATAGCTAATGCTTATGGAACTTTGCGCTTGCGATGTCTCTCTTTTTTTGTTGAAGGATACTGTTCCTTCTAGATAGTAAATCCATACCCCATAGGCAAGAACCCTTTCTTAGAATTCTGCATGCTAAGCCTCTTTAGCACCTTATCTATGTATGTACTTTAACTTAGACCAATCAATCTCTTTTATCTATCTCTACGGATCTTGATACCTAATATATAGGTTGCCTCACCTAAGTGTTTCATTAAAAAGCAACTCCCAACCAAGTCTTTACTGATTGTAAAGAAGGGATGTCATTTCTAATAAGCGATGTTGTCCATATATATTACCAGGAAGACAATAGTGCTCCCACTAACCTTCTTGTAGACACAAGGTTCATCTCTGTTATTGATGAAACAAAACTCTTTGATTGCATCATTGAATCGAAGATTCCAACTTCAAGAAGCTTACATCAATCCATAAATGGATCGTTGTACCTTGCAAACCTTTCTAGCATTTTCTGGATTGACAAAGCCCTCAGGTTGTGTTATGTACACATTCTCAAGAATATTTTCATTAGGGAAAGCAGTTTTGACATCCATTTGCCAGATTTCATAATCATGGAATATAGCTATTACAAACAAGATCCTAATGGATTTAAGCATAGCTACTGGCAAAAAGGTTGTCATAGTCTATACTATGAACTTGCTTGAAACCTTTTACAACCAATCACCCCTTAAAAGTGTGTACTTCACCATCCATGTCAATCTTCTACTTGAAGACCCATTTGCACCTTATGGGTTTTCCCTTTTCAGGTGGATCAACCAAAGACCATACTTGGTTTGTATACATGGATTCTATCTCAAATCTCATGGCTTCAAGCCATTTCTCAAATCTAGTGGACCTACGTAGGGCTTGTGTCTATTGAGCAGGTACTTGTTCCATAACGACGTGTGGTGTTTGCTCAATTTCCATCTTATCAAGTTCAATTCTATTTTGTGGTTCTTGAACTTCTTCAAGTTCCATTTGTCTCCCACTAGATTTTCTGGAAATAAACTCTTTTTCTAGAAAAACACCAATCCGAGCAACAAACAATTTGTTCTCATTGGGATTATAGAAATAGTATCCTTTTGTTTCTTTAGAATACCCCACAAAATTGCACTTATCAGATTTAGGTCCAAGTGTGTCGGAGACTTGACATTTAATGTATGCCTCACATTCCCACACCTTCATAAAAGACACAGTAGGACACTTCCCAGTCCATATCTCATATGGTGTCTTTTGAATTGATTTAGATAGAACTCAATTTAGTGTGAAGATAGCTATAAAGAAAGCATGTCCCCAGAAGGAATTTGGAAGATCTACATGATTCATCATGGACAAAACCATGTCTAACAAGGTTCGGTTTCTCCTCTCGAATACACCATTCCATTATGATGTTCCAAGATGAGTGAGTTCTGAGACTACACCACACTCTTTCAGATAGTCATCAAACTCTTGGCTTGGGTATTTACTTCCTCGATCAAATCAAAGTGCTTAGATATTTTTGCCAAGTTGGTTTTGTGCTTCATTCTTGAACTCTTTGAACTTTTCAAAAGATTTAGACTTGTGTTTCATAAAATACACATAGCCATATCTACTGAAGTCATCAGTAAATTTAATTAACTATTAAAAACCACCTCTAGCCTATGTATTTAATGGTCCACATACATGACTATGCATTAGTTCCAATAAATCACTTGCCCTTTCACTATGTTTTGTGAAAGGGGCTTTAATCATCTTGCCCTATGAACATAATTTGCTTGTCTCATATGATTCAAAATCAAATGAGTCCAAAAGTCCATCCTTATGGAGTTTAGAAATGAGATTCTCGTTAATATGGCCCAGACGACAATGCCAGAGATAAGTTGGATTAAATTTATCTAATTTAATCCTTTTGGTAATTATGTTATAGATTGACATGTCAAGATTTAGGACATAAAGCCATGACCTAGTTGTGCACTATCATAAAAGATATCATTTAAATAAAAGAGCAACAATTATTCTTTATAATAAATGAATATCCAATTTGGTATAAAAAATAATTTGAAATAATATTCTTGGTAATGGAAGGCATGTAATAACATTTATCTAGTTCTAAAACAAGCCCCAAAGGCAAGTTCATAAGTCCCTACAGCTAATGCAGCAACCTTTGCCCCATTTCCCACTCGCAAGTCGACTTCGCCCTTAGCTAAAGTCGTACTTTCTTTTAGTTCATGCACATTTACACAAATGTGTGAACCACATCTGGTATCTAATACCCATGATGAAGAAGTAGATAAATTAACTTCTATAACAAGAATACCTGAAGTGGAAGTTTCCTTCCTCTTCTTCTTAAGATCCTCTAGGTTAACTACGATTTCTCTTCCAATGTTCGGTCTCACCACAATGGAAGTGGTTCATTTCATAGTTACCTTTCTTTTAGGTTCCTTAGGGAACTTGAGGACTATCCTCAAGTTCTGTACCAATCGAGGAAGTTCATCCCATTCAACTTGTCCTTCTCAGGGACAGATCGCATTGATGGTGTATTAGTATTAGTGTTTGATGCCATGGTTATCTACAACATAAATATGCAAAATAGTATCATGAATGCAAACATTTTATATGGACTTTTTATTAAATGTTAGTCCCACTATTTTGCTCAAATTAATAACCCTCAATATTAATTTTGAAAGATAAATCTCGTATCTTTCTAGTGGGCCAAGATCCATATTTCATCTAATTTTGAGTTAGCTTTGGCTAATCGCCCAAAACTCAGCTATATAGGTAGACAACACTTTGTCAATTATGTCCCATACAATGCTTGAATAGTTAGGTGAACAACTCTTATTCTAGCTTATCTAATAAGCCAAGGCCCAACTTTATGCCTTTAGATCTCAATCATATTGAGTCCACCTAGTTAAGTCAGACCCAATGATTAGCAGTCGGATATTACTATTATCCCGTCGTGTCTCACTAAGATTGACCTCCACACCTTGCTTAGGCAAACCTACACGTAGTCAATCAAAGCCTTCATGAGTGCTAAGTATTGGAAGGGATCTTGGACTTAATATTCGTTTGAGGATTTGTTAAATACTCACCATTTTATGTAAATTGGTTATTGTAATTATTAGTCTAATTAATTGCACAATTTTCTAACTAATTATTACAATCCTAATCACATTATGCATTTAACCAATAAACATACATTCCATGCATCTCATACATGAACAATAAAACAAATGTGACATAGTTATAGCTCAAGCTAAAAGTTCTCTCAAGCCAATAAGAGAACTATAAGTTCAACCTAAGGGCATTGGCACCTTCTCCAAGTAACTCCTTGGCTCCTCTTGTATGGTCATCAACTACTTGCTTCCTTATTTTTAGTATAGTCCTATCTCTAATCTAACTATTACATCTTTTAGAGAAACCTCAAGTTACATTGAGGAAGTTAGATGGGAAAGAAGTTACAACCAGAAAGTAGAGCAAGCCATAACGCGCAGGTCATATTCAAAACCAATACAAAATTTATCCAATCCTATTGGGCTTAGGGCTATAACTATACACCATGCTCAAATATCACATAATGTGCGTGTCACATATAATTGTCATCCATATTTAACACTTAAATATATTAATCTAATAAATTTATGACAATTATTATTAAATCAAAGTTTAAGGTTTGAATAATACATTATGCATGGAAGTTTGAGTTTAAAATGCAAATTTCGGTCATTCTAGCTCATTAGAAATTTGTGAAAAATACATCTCATATATTTTGGCCATAACATGATACATCACATATATCAATTTTGGCCACACAAAATTCTGAACACATGTATATTTGGCCTCAATTTGATATGTCAAATATATGCATTCGACTACCTAACCCGAACACATATAAATGTGCAAAACTAATTTTGGTCATGTCAAATCTCCATCCACCAACCATGATCATGAGGATTTTTGAAAATTATATCTTATATATATTTTCAGCCACAACATAAAATATCACATATTCAATTCAGCCAACCTTTAATCATAACTGATTTGTGACAATTATATCATATATATTTTTGGCCAAACCATAAACCCGTACACATGTATATGCCCAAAATTACTTTTCGGTCTCAACTTGATATGTCATATATATTTTAGGCCTCAATTTGATACATCACATATATAAATTCGGCTAAGAAACAAAATCCAAAGCTATGTTCAATTCGGCCAAAGATGAAACACATCATATGTATTCCTTTTCTGACCAAACATGATCATTGAAAATTTTGTGAATAATATATCAAATATTTTAGGCCTCAACTTAATATATCATATACATTAAATTTTGCCCAGTCACAAAAAAAATTCAAAATAATGTGCAATTTGGCCAAAAGAATTCAGAAAATTGAACCATTCAAAATTTAGAAATCTAAGCCTTTCAAAGTTTCGATAAACTTTTAAATTGGAACTATTATAAATTACATATATAATTTGGCCTTAATATATATATATATATATCTAAAATATTAATTTAAGCCTAAAAATTAATATTGAAACTGAATTGGCCTCCCAAAATTGCAACGGCCGAAGCTAGGATTTTCTGTCCAACCGAAAAGCACAAAGCACAAAACCGAACTTGATCAAATTTTATAGGATAAATCTGAAGCCAATCTTGTGCATAATATACATATCTAGATTCAATATGATTCAACACATATTATTTTTAATTTTAATAAATTTATCAAAACCGAAAACTTGAGAAAATTTGACAAAGCCGAAGTTTAGCCAAAAAATTCCAGAAAACTGAATTTTGGTTCTTTCATGCATATTCTTATATATATCTTATATTATTAAAATCCAGCAATACAACTTTAAACCGTACCCTGAATTGATTTAATAGACATAAACATATCATATATGTTTAATGAACAACTTCACATAGTCCAATTTTTCAGCATGTTTATTCATAAACAATTTAAGAAACTAAACAGGTTATTCACATAAAACCAATTTGAGCCTTTGTAAATGACTTTGATACCATTGTAGGAAATCAAATACGACATGCAGTGAAATTTTAAAATTTTTTATTTCCTCCAAGGATCCTTACGAAGTGATTTCAAACCGGTCGTGAAGAGATTTACCTTTACCGGTAACAGTTGTTATTTTTTGTGAAGACTTTGCTCGTTGAATCACAGCAAAACATAGTGGAGCTTTGCCTCCATGGTATACACATTATCATCTCCAACTCCCAAGTTAATTGTCACACAATTAACCAAGGAAGAAGTAGCAAAGGAACCGTTGGTGCTAGTCTGGAACTTTGCTTTCAATTTTCAAGTTTAGAAACTTCTCCAAGCTTCAGTTTTTCTTGCTTTTTCCCACACAAGAAGTAGCTGTTTTTCCTTCTAAAGAACGGCAGAGAGGCTTCTTATGTTCTTGCAAACTCAACTGCAATTCTTCTCAAGAAAAGGCTGAAGAGATTTTGCCAAAGACAAGAAGAGAGGTTCAGTTATTCTTGGCTAGAAATTTTATGCAAAATTTTTCTTTTTCTAAGAAAAAAGCTTCGACTTTCTTGCTGTAGAAAAATGTGAGTACTTGATTTAGCCATTAGGGTTGGAGGCTACAGAAATTATAAGTTCAAATTTATAGAAAATAGATTAGGGTAAAACTTTTTCTAAAGAGTTTTACTTGAACTTCAAGTTCTAATATATTTTGGAACTTTCTAAATTTCATCTTTCCAAATTCCATTAGTTGCCAAAACAAGAATCCCATTCTTATTTTGCTTCTAATTTTTGGCCATTACATGAAAAAATATATCCAAAACTCTTTCAGATTTATTAACAAAAAATAAAACCATTTAGAAACTAAAACCAAATACCGATTGAAGCCGAAAACCTTCTAGAGTCCTATTCGTAATAGGATTCTTAAACTAACCAAAATTCATCACATGAATTTTATACTTCTTCTGGATATAAACTAAGTGTGTGACCTAATAGGTTCTTATAATGTTGGCAATAACATAAAATATTTTAGGCCATAAACATTGAGCGGTGTCTAGTAACACATCAATGTTACCCAAGTTATAAGAATATTACTAATTCGACATTACTTTTCTTGTGATAGATGTTCCCATGTAATCCAATTCCCTTTGTCCTAGATATCTTGATTGAACAGAAGTCATGAAGCGTGTCACACTCACATAGTTCAATCTTTGGGTTTCTTGATTCCCAAGTAGATACATCTAAGTAAATGAGTTTGATATCACATATAGACTCATTTGAGCATGGCCATGCATTTTATGGTCTCACTTTATCAAGGGGCTCAAAGATATCACTCCCATTATATAGGAAAGGCAAATCCTATCTTGGTCACTCAACATCCCACCACATGATTCATTACACCTCCAATTGACACTTTTATAGTTCACCCTATTACGGGTAACATTTAGTAGCATCAAAACATGCAACTCCTCATGTTGGGATATCTGGTGACCTCAAGTTTAAGTATTACTTACACCATCATCATTATGAGAAATGCTTATCACACTTCATATAATAACCCATGTAGCATTTCTCGTGGCGAGTCGATCCAGTACATGGTTCTCTAACATGTACCCATGTGTTGACCTGATATATCATATTATGACATATTTCATCAGTCACTACACATGCTAGTCTTAATGCATTATCATTATCCCTTTAATGATAATACTTGACTAGGGATTGTTTTAGAATAATTAAATTTTAGGGACATTATTATATTTATGCATGATACGCATATATGAAATTAAACATAATAATAAATTGCCATAGATTATAAACATTATGACACATATATGCCCATGCCATAGATTATAAACATTATGACACATATATATGCCCAAACAATCATCTCATGATTGATCTTTATGGCATAATCCAACATGGGTAACATTTGGTAGCATCAAAACAAGCAATTTCTCATGTTGGGATATCTAATAATTTTAAGTCTAAGGATCATCCACATCATCATCACTATAAAAAATGCTTATGACACTTACACAACAATCCATGTAGCAGTTCTCATGATGGATCGATCCAGTACATAGTTCTCTAACATATACCCACTTGTTGACTTGATATCTCTTATCATGACACATGAATCAGTCATTACAATACTAGTCTTATTGCATTATCATTGTCCTATTTGATGATAATATTTGACTAGGGATAGTTTTAGAATTATCAAATTCTAGGGATATTATTATATTCATTCATGTTATGCAGATGTATAATTGAACATAATAATAATGAAAATGCCATAAACAATAAGCGTTATGATATAATATATGCCCAAACAATTATCACATGATTGATCAGGTATAATCCAACAACTATACCATTCTTTTATATGTTAATATACAAAATTGAAAACCAATTTTGTGGGGACCGAAATGTTTTACGTATTATGGAAATTAAATTGTAAGGCTTAAGAAAATAGATAACACCTAACCATGACATTATAATAAGTTCTGTAGGAAAAAGATAACTTTTCCCTCAACAAAATACCCTCAACAAAATACATTGTACTTTCTCCTTCAAGAATGTAATATATGAAAAGGTGAACACTATGTTGTCCTTTCATATGTTGTTGTATATCATCAAAAAGTTAACATTGCGGAATTTGAAACTTTTATGTGCTCGTAAAATAAATTATTACGTGTAAAATAGTATGAAACACCTTATCATGAAATTATAATAGTTTTTGCAAGAAAAGCCAGCTTTTTACTCAACAAAATACATTGTACTACTCTCCTTGAATAATGTTCATAAAATAATGAACGTTGTATAAATAGATTTTGTATAATATTGCATAGTTCATGTAGTGAATGGTATTTCTTTGTAATGCCAGAATTAAATTATTACGCATAAAATAGTACATCATACCATATAATAAAGATTTTTTCTTTGTAATCACATTATAAAGATTTTTCTAGAAAAAAAGTAATCAACTTTTTTTCCCATCAAAAGAAAGAAAATTATACCACCTTCTTGAAGAATATAACATCGTATAATAAAGATTGTAACATCCAATTAAATACTATTGGACAACATAAAATATCAACATTTTAGGGATTGAAATTTTTTATATAGTTTTTTTTTAAAGAGAAAAATAGTCATTGAGTAACTAGTGTGCTTATCTACCTTTTTATTAACAACTGGTGAACAAAATTATAGAGGAATGGAGGGCAAAAACCATACCTTTCCCTACCAAAGAATATAGTAGCATGAATTGCATTAGGAAGCAAATACTCCTCGTCACCAAAGAATAGTTCATTTTGAAAAAATTTTATTCCAAAAAGGAATCCATTTTTAAATCAAATTTCTAAAATATCTCTACAAATAATAATTATGTATATTCAAAATTAAAAAGTAAAAATAAAAATATAAAATTATACATTTAGTGGCGCATTAAATGAGTTATACCTAATAACTAATAAAAGGATTCTCTCTTTTCCGTAACAGAGAGCTTCGTTTCTCTTGCTAATAGACCAGTCATCCTCCATCTTCTTGGAGGCTTGTTTCATCTTCCTTCATCATTCTTCTTGCAACCTTGTTGATTCATCTTTCTTCTTTGCTTACGCCCATTATCTCTTGTTTGGAAACTTTGGAATAATGCAGGTCTTCTTCATTCACATAGTGTTTCCTTCTTAACAATTCTGGCGGCTCTCGGTTCTTCTCCTCTCCCTCCACCTTTGCCTCTCTCATCTCAACGGCTTCCTTACCCAATATGGCTTCTTCTTACAAGATCATCGATTAACCCCTTGCACCAACCGTTTGTGAAAGCACCCCAACAACTCATGGCGAGAGAATTTAGTATCTCAGTTTAGTCAATGTCATTTGTCTAGCACGGAGAGTCGAGGTTGAGCTCTAAGAGCGAGGATGTGATATTAAGCAGGAAAAGTGTGAGCGAAGTTTAGTGGGAAAATATATGGCGATAAGATAGCTAGCTATATGGGTTTAAAGCTTACTCAGGTAAAACTTTGCCATACACAATGACCTTTTTCTGTCGTAGAACTTGCTTCCAACTTTTTCCAATTTGTGCTTAACACCTTGGAGGATCAAAGCAGGGTGCTCAAAGGCAGGCTTTGGTCCTTTGAATAGCAATATTTGATACTCAAAGAATGGTCTCCTGACTTGGGCATCCACACAGGCGATTTCAACACAATCGATATGTGGGTCCAAATCTGGAATATACCGAATCATTGGTTATCAAAGGAAACAGGACTGAAGTTGGGAAAATTGTTCCAACAGGTGTGGGATGTTGTGATACCAGAAACAAGCGATGTGAGGATCTTGCCTCAAGCTATGAATTCTGATTAACCTGGCACAACCATTATTGAGAGGTACGAAGCTCAAGCTTAATGATCAGTATTGCTGGGTTATTTTTAAATATGAGCAGCTCCTCAATTTCTGCATTTACTGTGGTAGAGTTGGCCATCTGGAAAGGGCATGTTGGAAATGGAGGGATGACTGTAAGACAAATAAACTAAGTGAGGGCCAGTACGGAGATTGGCTCAGAGCTGAATTAACTAAAGGAGTTAGTAGGTTAGGTGATGAAAAGCGATTAGTTCAAAGGGCTATTGGGAAATACATTTCCAACGACCACTAGCACATTTTTAGCCTTATGAGAAAAAGGGTGGGACGAGTAGTCAGCCACAACCAGATGAAGAGCAACTCAAACATGCAGAGGGATGCCCTCGACTGCATTCAGAATGGGATCATTGTAAGGATGCCGATGGTATGGGCTTAGAAGGGCCTCACCATGGACATAAAGAGGCTCGCGACTATCCTAGTCGTGAGCGGCGGAAGGTGTTTCTGACACATAAGCTCATTATGATGGAGATGGACCAAGGCTGGAAAATCCAAATAGTGGAGGCGGCGGAGCGCGGCATCTTGTTAATGTCAGTATTCTTGAGAGTGTTCCAAGTCATATGGATGATTCAATTCGGTTTAGCACATGACATAGCGAAATGAACGGCCCATCACTTGGAGGGCAGCCTAAGAAATGGCGCAGAACTATCCTTACAAGAGCACAACAAAAATCATTGCCCCATAAGAGTAGTGTAGGAGACAAGAGGAAATGGATACTTTGTGATGAAGAGGACCCTCATAACACGGTGCAAGCCATGGAAGGCAGCAAGAAAAGAAGGAGCCAAGGAGTACAAATTCGAGATTTGGAGGTGGAGGACGCCAGCCCTAAATAGCCCCAAGGAGATCCATGAAAGTTTGTGTGTGGAATTGTAGAGGTCTAGGAGGGCCCTCTACAATTTCCCAACTTAAGGAGACTATTAGAACCCACCTCCTAGATATAGTTTTTGTATCGGAGACAAAAAAAAAGGCACCATTTGTCCAAACTGTATGTAAAAATCTACGTACCCATGACAGATGGCACAATGTGGACTCTCATGGCAAAAGTGGTGGTCTTTTAGTTTTTTGGAGAGATAAAATTATTGTTAGTCAACTAATATCTACAGTTTTTGTTGGGAGTTACAGTGCAGAGAGAAGGGGAACAAGACAAATTTTAGGCAATCTTTGTGTATGCAAGCACTGACAAAAACCTCCAACGTCAGCAGTGGGATTATCTTCATCAAGCTGAGAGGAAATGGGGTGATGTTTGGATTATGGGTAGTGACTTCAATGATCTGATCGACCATGATGAGAAGAGAGGGGGTAATAAGCGGCGGATGCTAGTTTCACTATTTTCAAGAGTTTCATCAAAGCATGGGCATGGAAGATTTATGCTTCATTGGTAGAAAATTTACGTGGTCTAACAATAGGGAGCAGGAAGGGTTTGTGGAAGAGAGGATAGACAGATTTTTTGGGTCAGCAGCTTGGTTGATCAAATTTCCTAATACAACAGTCCAACATATAGAAAAACAGGCATCAGATCATTCTCTATTACTTTTAGCTATGCAGCCAGAGACTCATAGATAGCAGAGACGCTTCTCTTTTCATAGAAGATGGATTCAACATGAGGGAGCAGCGAAGTCATTGCGCAAGCCTGGAAAAGGCCACACTTGGAACGCCAATGTATCAAGTAAGTGGTTGCATTCGAAGTTGTAGAGAATCATTCTTTGAAATGGAATAGAAATGTGTATACTAATTCAGCCAGAAGGATCAATGAGCTAAAATTTCAAATGGACCAGTTGAGCCAAGACGGGGGAGCAAGGGATTGGAAGCAATGGAAGGTTTTGAAAGGGGAGTTGCATATTGCATATAGGGAAGAAGAGCTATATTGGCACCAAAAATCCCGCATCCAATGGCTTAAAGAGGGTGATAAAAAAATGAAATTTTTCCATGCTTATACTGTCCAGCAGTGAAGGTTAAATACGATTGGGAGGTTGGTGAAGGCAACGGGTGAGATATGTGATACCCAAAAGGAAATCATAGCAGAAGTATCGGCCTTCTATTCACAACTATTTAATACTTCTTCTCCCCAAACTGGGCAACATTGCATGCAAGGCATTCCACATACAATCACAACTATAATGAATCAACGCTTGACCAAACCGGTAGAAGATTCTGAGATCAGGGATGCGCTCTTTGGAATGCACCCTACAAAGGCCCTAAGGCTGGATGGTATGTCTCCCCTTTTCTTTCAACATTATTGGCATATAGTTCAAAAAGATATAAGTTTTGCTGTTAAAGATTTTTTTGTACACACAAAAATGCTTAAAAGTGTTAACCATACACTTATAACCCTCATTCCCAAAATAAAAAAACCCCACCCAAATTTCTCATTATCGGCCATAAGTTTATGCAATTTGGATTATAAAATTATTTCCAAAATTTTAGCCGAAAGATTGAAACTTTGCCTCCATTGTTGTATACATGAAAGTCAAGCTGCATTCATTTCAGGCTGGCAAATTACTGATATTGTTGTCATTGCGCGTGAGTGCATACATTTTCTTAATCATTCTCAGATATGGCTAAGGCTTTCGATAGGGTTGAGTGGGGATTCTTAGCTCAAGTTTTAACCAAAATGGGATTTGTTAGGCCATTCATTGATTGGATCATGAAATGTGTTAGTTCATCTTCTTAATCTTTCAACATCAATGGTGAAGTAAGTGGCTATGTCAAACCTACAAGAGGTATTAGGCAAGGTGATCCAATATCACCCTACCTATTTATCATTATATCTGAGGTATTTTCCGCTTTAATTCGAGAGACTGTAAGAGAAGGAAAGTACACAGGACTGAGACTGTGCAGGAAAGGCCCTTTGCTAACTCACCTTTTTTTTTTTTTTTGCAGACGACTCCTTACTTTTTTGCGAAGCCACAATGGAACAAGCTCAGAGAGTTAAAACAATCATGGACACCTATTGTGCAGCATCAGGGCAACTCGTAAACTTAGCTAAATCTTCTATGTTTTTTAGCAGGCATACTGACGGAAGCTCTAAAGCGGCAATCATTCAAGCGTTGGTTGGTATCAAAGAGCAAAAGCACGCAAGATACTTGGGGCTACCGTTGGGTATTGGCAAATCAGAAAAAGAAGTTTTTGCTTATGTACTAGAATCAGTGAGAAAAAAAATTGGCAGCTGGAACACACAATTTTTTAGCCAGGCAGGTAAAGTGACTCTTATCACAACAGTACTTAATTCGCTCCCCGTCTATGTTATGTCCTGTTTTAAGTTACCCATTAGTTTATGCAAAGAATTGAGCAAGGAAGCCTCTAACTTTTGGTGGGGAATGAACGGCCAAAATGGCTTCAAAATTCATTGGAAAGCTTGAGTGCACTAATGGTCGGGTTGTGAAGCCCCAAAATTAATTCGGATCTTCAAACTAGCTACAATTAATTTGTAGTAGTAGTGGACGATTCGAATCTCACAGGGAGCTATGTGTTGAGGGGGTTTCTTAGCACTTGAGATGAAAAGCAAAATAAAAGAAAAAGGTAAATACCAACTCTAATAGTAATAAATAAAGGAAAATTATAAAAGAAATTACTAGAAATATGTAAACGAAATACTTCAATCTTACCAAGCTCCGATCCAAGGAAGTGTAGTTGTACCGAATATATCTAGATCATAGGATTCTAAAGACACTTTTTCATTCAAGCATTTAACCGAAAAATTTCGCACGATAGCCATGACAAAATTTTGAGTTTTCCTATTCTATTTGTTTGAACCTAGCAGTCACAACAAACCTTACTAACAAATGACTGAAGGCGATAGCATTCCATATCATTTGATAGTAGCACTAAGAACATTGAAAACAGTTAAAACAAAAACCAACAATTGAAATAGCTGCAATTGAAAATCTTTGTATCATTAATTGCCTTTAAATCATAAATGCATGATTCTTCACTTTACACTTAAAAAGATTTAAGTGCTACTAATACTAATTGTTCTGGACAATTACGGATCAAGAACAAATAGATAGCTATAGGAAGAAAAATGAAAATAAGTTGTCAATTTATTTATCATTCAAAATCCATAAAAATAGAATGCAAGAAATAATGATTACTTGAATACAGAAGATTATGAAATTATGAACAAAACCTCACTAAATATATTGGCATTAACACCCCTTGGAACGGAATAAAAGTAATTTAGCCACTCATGGTGGCAAAACTATTCAAACTTTATTCTAAAAAAGAAAGAGAAGTACAAAAGAAAGGGAAAATTCTGCAGAAAATTAAAGGAAAGACTTATGTCTTCCAAGTTCACTAACCCTCCTATTTATAGCCTTCTTCTCTAACAACCTCCCTAAAGACTTCCTAAAATCTCTCCAACAAATCTAAGTCTTTAAACCTTAAATTCCTAACTAATTATCTAGCCAACCATCCTATCCGTTCTAATCCTATCTAATCCCAACAAATGTCATCCAATCCATTCTAACTTGAATTACAAAAGTTGAAATCAAAAGACAAATTCAAATCTTGAAATTTCAGTTCATCGGTTCTTTATCTCAGCTCAAGACGTGGTCACGTGCATTTCTTTGAGTTTCACGTCCAAGATTTCATCCTTTAAGGCATGGGCAAGCTTAATCCAAAATAGTCTTCTGTTTTTGCTCCAAAAGTGCTTCTCCAAAAATCATCTAAATCTCCATTAAATTCCATTTTGTCGCCTGAGTTCATCAACTTTACTCATTGGGACAAAAACACCTCAATTTAGCCAATTTCATACCAAATAAAGTATTAACATCATATTTTTGCTCCTATTAAATGGTAACAAATTAAATCCTACCAAATACCCCCACACCTAAACTATGCTTGTCCTCAAGCATATGATAGATCAATATTTCCCTTTCTATTCCCATCCCTTTTTCATACCATTCACAAATAACCCAAAATCATCACACATTAGAAATCAAGAATGAAATGACAAAGGATAAGTATTCATAGCCCGATTTTCTAAACAAAACACATGCATCTTATTAATCCCAAAAATTTTATCGAAATCAAATATACAACATTTGATAACCTCTCACAGGTTACACTATATCCACTCAAAGTGTTTAGGGATTCGTTTAGCACTCAAATCAAGCATAGCATGTCATTACCATATGCTTGCTTATATATCACATCTCCACCACTAAAGAATATGAATTTATGCAAAAATCAAAGGCACTTAAAAGGGTTGTAATGGGGCTTAGGTTAAGGTAGGTAAACAAAAGGAAAATTTAGGCTAAACAAATCAAGATACGTAGGAACTTTCTTACAAGATTTAAAAGCACACAAGTAATATTTTTAGAACCATTTTTTTATTCTTTTTTTTCTTTCTTTCTTTTAATTCTTTTTATCTCTTTTTTTTTTAATATTTTTTTTATGAACATATCGTTGGACATTTTGTAAACAACAGAGCACATTTACTTTGTCCAAACCTTTCAGGAAATATTTTTTTCATTTTTCTTATCCAAATTTTTTTTCTGTTTTTTTTTCTTTTTTTTTTTTTTCAAGTGGTTCTTTTATTTGGAAAAAAAATTTAATCATGCAACTCATTCCTATATACACTTGACAAAGGGTTCAATGATGGCAAATAACAAAAATGGGTTAAGGCTAATGATGTGGTGTTGTCACAAAGAAAAGCTTAGGCTCAAAATTGGTTGACTAGGGTATATATAATGGAATGGCTTTTTAGAAATTTAAAATTGGCTACTCCTAAACGCCCTTATCATTTCAAAGCATAAACCCACAATGTGATCTTGACATGCACAACAAAGCAAGTTCTAGAATAAACATACCATATTTGTCAATACTCAACAAAGAAATATGCGAGCAAGAAAAAGACAATGCTCATAGGCTCAAATACTCACAATGGTTCAATGTTCAAACATTGTATAATCTTATTCAATTCCATCATCAAAACCAATGAGATGCTTAAACAAGATTTTCAAAACAAGGCTAATCATACTCTCACTTTTCATGCTTTCCAACTTAATCACTAATGCATGTTAACCAAGAGTTATTCTAAACAAGTATCAAAGAGTTGGGAATTTCAAGAAAGTCATTCAAATTTTTAAACATGCTTTGAGGTATTTTGCAAAAAATTTCACCAAAATAATTCAAAATTCACAAAAACTAATCACAAAAGCACAAGAACACCCCCACACCTAAATCATACATTGTCCCCAATGTATGAAGAATAGGCACACAATTCAGAAAAAGTAGTGAAAATAGAAAGACAAGGGGGCAAAATAACTTCCCTGAATTGCAAACATATGAGACAAGACATCCAAGGGAAAGGAGGGTACGCTATCTTTTCATGTGGTTGAGAGTGTCAACATAAATTGAAAATCAAAAATACTTATTCTCAAGGATGGGTACCTACAAATCATAGAAGAAGGTAATCAATAATAAGGCAAATGACACTCCCAAACTTAATCTTGGAAACTCAATTAGAAATTATAGTAGTAAAATAGGATAAAAAAGAACTTAGGACAGAGACATAATAAGTTCACAAAGATAAAGCGATGTAATCCAAATAAAAGTCACTCTATAGCCCTAATCACTTTCTTTTTAGATGATCATAAACCACTATAATTTGCATATCCAAAGAGAAATTGAAAAGGGTTTGAAAGATACTGAGTTAATAGAAGTTCAACACACCAAAGCACCAAGAAAAATATGAAAGAATAGCTGAAACAAAATAAAATGAGACTAGGCAAAAGAATAAATTGAATAAAAACAAAATCTCTATCACATGATGACATGGTGCACTACACGCTATTATGTGAAAGTTGAAAAACACTACAATGAAAATGCACAAAACCATGCCATAGGTGGCCACACTACAACATGCTTTCTTTTAAAACACATTCTCAATGAAGTTCATACAATGCAAACCACTATTTTTTCAATTTTTCTTACCTATGTTACTATTTTTTAGCACATATATTTCAACCCATTCTTTCCAAACTAGAAACTAAAATTAATTGAACTCATCAACCCATTCAAAAACTCTTCAATAAGTCCCTTATTCAATCGCAACAAGGAAATTTAAATCTTGATGGGGAATGACTGCTTGGGTAAGAAAGAATACTCAGCAGTGTCATGATCAAACAAATAAAGTTACCACTGCAAGAGTACAACAAAGAAGATCAACGTAGCACCAAATAGCGAAGAACAAAAACCAAGGATTAAAACAATACAATAATAGCACAGTAGCCACGAATGGAAACAAAAATTGCAGAAAAATCTGAAGAAAACCGAAGTACTAAAAAAAAATTGGATGAGTCCCTAGCACTACACAGAAGACAACAGAAAAGAAAAGAGATAGATACGACACGAAGAAAAATGGTAATATAAAGAAAAACAGAAACAGAAAACTGAAAAAAAAAATTGAAAATTTGAAACCGAATGAGAAGGGAAGTCGGCTACAAGAATCAAAATCAGCCGGGCGAAGTGGTGGAGAGTGGCGGCTATGGAGAGAAGTGGCCGGCAAGGCTGCGGCGACCTGAGTGAACTGTGACCTTGTACTGCTAGAAAGCCAGAGATTGCAACTGGAAAGAAGTAGACAATGGCGCCCCCAAAATATGGTGGTGGCTAAGCCTTTGGAGGCTGGATTGGTGGCTAAGAGCGGCCCTTTTTTTACGCCAAGTGGTCTTTGGCGATGGGTAGTGCGACTTGGGAGCGAGCAAAACTTGGTGAAGATGCGATGAGGAAGGTGACCTAGAAGCGAGCAGCGGAGTGCGGTGAGCTTGGGCGTTGCGACAGGAAAGTCGGCGGTCTTTGCATTGTTTACGCCAAGTTGTGGTGCGCGGAGATGGTGAATTGGACTTGGAATTTACATAAGAGAGTTGGCTGAAAATGAAAGAAGAAGAAAAGAATTGGATTGTTAAAATATAAGGGAAAAGAGTCGACAATTTTGGAGAAGAAGAGAAGAATTGGGTTGTTAAAAACCCTTATTTTGAAAAATAAAAATTTTTCTCTTTTTTTTATAATTTTTTTTTATCTTGAATGTAAGAAAACAGAAGACCAAATAAAATAAGGCATGGGCACGCCTAAGGAAAAGGGATCTTCGGATGAACATTGTGAATAAAATCCAGAAGACTATAGATATTAAGGCGTGGGCACGCCTAAGGTGTTAAAATCTTTTGTTTTTCCTTCATAAGACTATCATTCTTATGGCGTGGGCACGCCTAAGGGGCTCTAGTCTTCTGTTTTTTTTCTTTCTTTTTTTTTGGCAAAACTTCATGAATGAAAATAAACCCTGCATTGCAAAAACAATTAAAATCATTAGTTATATAAGGAAAAGAAAGAAGAGAAAAAAAATACAATAAAATTATGGAGAAGAAAAAAAAATTCTTTGGGTTGCCTCCCAAAAGCGCAATTGTTTAAAGTCATTATGCTCGACCATTCTTTCTCTCAAGTTATTAAATTTTTACAAGTTGTTTGGACCACACCTGCATATTCTTTATTGATTTTGGATGGCTTGGCAAGGGGTTCAATTTTAACTTGGGAGCCTGCAAAACGGAAGACAATAATTGCTCGTGAGAAATATGAAATAAATCCTTCAAATTTAAAGGATTTGCAGGAATTTCCAAGGCATATTCTTCACTTATATCCTCATCCCCTTCTAACTTTGCACTCAGGCCTGCAGGAAAAACTTCATTCTCTTCATCAAAAACATCTTGCACAATAGCATCCACAATGTCAATAGAACACAAAGAATGAGTGTCAACTGGATGTTTCATTGCTTCAAAAATTTTGAACTTGACAATTTGTTCATCAAATTTTATAGAAATTGTGCGCTCATCTAGATCTATGTTAGTCTTAACTATCATCATAAAAGGTCTCCCCAACAAAAGAGTGGTTGATTCTCCCATGTCATCATCCTCAGTTTTCAAGATATAAAAATCAGCTGGAAAAATCAATTTATTGACTTGAACTAAGACATCTTCCACAACTCCTTCAGGATATGCAGTAGACCTATTAGCAAGTTTAATAATTACCCTTGTTGGCTTCATTGGACCCATATTTAGAGCACAATATACAGAATATGGCATAACATTAATAGATGCTCCTAAATCTAGCATGGCATGTTCAATCATTTTATTTCCAATTACACAAGGAATTGAAATCATACCCGGATCTACACACTTATCAGGTAATTTTTTTAAAATTACTGCGGATGCATTTTGCCCAACATTGATGGTTTCATCACCTTTTAGCCTTCTTTTATTTGTGCATAATTCCTTCAAAAACTTTGCATACCTGGGATTTGCTTGATTGCATCTATCAAGGGAATGTTTATTTCTACCTTTTTGAATGTCTCCAAAATTCCTTGCTCATAATCCTCTCTTTTTGACTTTGCTAACCTGTTTGGAAAGGGTGCAACATTAGTATTTGAATCATTAGATAATAAAGGATCAGATCTTACTACTTTTGAGCTTCCTTCTTCATTATCCTTGGTCTCTTCAACAATTTTCTTTGGAGGAGTGCGTGTGGGTTGAAGTTCCTTACCACTTCTCAACATCATTGCATTAACATTTTCCCTTGGATTTACCATTGTCTGATAAGGTAATCCTTTTGAGACTATTTGCTTTAATTCATTCATTTCTGCAGCTAATTGAGACACTTGATTCTCCAAATTACGAATTCTAGCTCCAGTCTCCTGTTGGAATTTCTGCACATTGTGTTGAAATTGTTGCGTGTTAGTAACCAAAGATCTTACAATATCTTCTAAAGGCATACCTGAATTTGATGATTGCATTGGTGGTGGTGGTTGTGTTGGCCTGTTTTGGCTTGCAAATTGATATCTTGGCTGCCCACCTGGGTTTCCATAACTAAGATTTGGATGATCCCTCCAACCAGGATTATAATGGTTTGAATAAGGATCATATTTCTTTTGGGGTTGATTGGGATATCCTCCAATTGCATTTGCTTGTTACGTTATGTCCTCTTGCAAAGTTGGGCACAAATCTGTAGGGTGTCCAGGAATCGAGCAAACTCCACACACCTTTGCACTTTGCAATTGTCCTCTGACCATTTGACGAACTAGAGTAGTTAGATCATAAATTTGGTCTTGAATACTAGAAGTACTTACCTCATGAATCCTTTTAGTAGTCCCTTCAGATCTTGAACCAAACTGTTGTGAATTCTCTGCCATGTTTGAGATTAATTGCCTTGCTGCAGTTGGTGTTTTGTTCACCAAGGCTCCGCTAGCTGCATCAACCATGCTGCGATCCATCGATAATAATCCCTAATAAAAGTATTGGATCAAAAGCTAGTCTGAAATTTGGTGGTGCGGGCAACTTGCACACAATTGGTTAAATCTTTCCCAATACTCGTATAATGATTCTCCACCAAGTTGTCTAATACCACATATCTCCTTCCTAATATTTGCGGCTCGTGAGGCCGGAAAAAATTTCTCCAAAAACAACCTTTTTATTTCCTCCCAAGTTGCAATGGAACCTGCAGGAAGATAATAAAGCCAATCCTTCGCCTTATCTCCCAAGGAGAAAAGGAAAGCTCTCAAATTTACTTGTTCCTCCGTTACTCCTTGTGGTTTCATACTAGAGCAAACCACATGGAATTCCTTAAGATGTTTGTGTGGATCTTCACCTGCATTTCCATGAAAAATAGGTAACAAATGAATAAGTCCAGATTTTAATTCAAATGCTACATCCAAATTTGGAAATTGTATGCAAAGAGGTTGTTGATTTAAAACTGGAGCAATAAGCTCTCTCAATGTATGATCTCATGCAGCCATTATTTCTTCCTCAAGTGGTGTTGAATTAAATTGTAGCCTCCTTCTTGTTTCCTTCCTTAGTCGCCGTGCTTCCTTCTCAATTTCTAAAATGAACACAAGATCACCTTTGTGAGAACCATGAGTCATGCAATAAAAATCACAATGCTAAAAAAAAATAAAATAAAATAGCTCCCCAGTAACAGTGCCAAAATTTTGGTCGGGTTGTTGAAGCCCCCAAAATTAATTCAGATTTTCAAACTAGCTACAATTAATTTGTAGTAGTAGTGGACAAGTTCAAATCCCACAAGGAGCTATGTGTTGAGGGGGGGTTTCTTAGCACTTGAGATGAAAAGCAAAATAAAAGAAGAAGGTAAATACCAACTCTAATAGTAATAAATAAAGGAAAATTATAAAAGAAATTACTAGAAATATGTAAAAGAAATACTTCAATCTTCCCAAGCTCCGATCCAAGGAAGTGTAGTTGTACCGAATATATCTAGATCATAGGATTCTAAAGACAATTTTTCATTCAAGCATTTAACCGAAAATTTCGCAGGATAGCCATGACAAAATTTTGAGTTTTCCTATTCTATTTGTTTGAACCTAGCATTCACAACAAACCTTACTAACAAATGACTGAGGGTGATAGCGCTCCATATCATTTGATAGTAACACTAAAAACATTGAAATAGTTAAAACAAAAACCAACAATTGAGATAACTGCAATTGAAAATTTTGTATCATTAATTCCCTTTAAATCATAAATGCATGATTACTATCACTTTACACACACAAAAAGATTTAACTGCTACTAGTACTAATTGTTCTGGACAATTACGGATCAAGAACAAATAGATAGCTATAGGAAGAAAAATGAAAATAAGTTGTCAATTTATTTATCATTCAAAATCCATAAAAATAGAATGCAAGAAATAATGATTACTTGAATACAAAAGATTATGAAATTATGAACAAAACCTCACTAAATATATTGGCATTAACACCCCTTGGAACTGAATAAAAGTAATTTAGCCACTCATGGTGGCAAAACTATTCTAACTTTATTCTAAAAAAGAAAGAGAAGTACAAAAGAAAGGGAAAATTCTACAGAAAATTAAAGGAAAGACTTATGTCTTCCAAGTTCACTAACCCTCCTATTTATAGCCTTCTTCTCTAACAACCTCCCTAAAGACTTTCTAAAATCTCTCCAACAAATCTAAGTCTTTAAACCTTAAATTCCTAACTAATTATCCAGCCAACCATCCTATCCTTTCTAATCCTATCTAATCTTAACAAATGTCATCCAATCCATTCTAACTTGAATTACAAAAGTTGAAATCAAAAGACAAATTCAAATCTTGAAATTTCAGCTCATCGGTTCTTTATCTCAGCTCAAGACGTGGTCACGTGCACTTCTTTGAGTTTCACCTCCAAGACTTCATCCTTTAAGGCGTGGGCAAGTTTAATCCAAAATAGTCTTCTATTTTTGCTCCAAAAGTGCTTCTTCAAAAATCATCTAAATCTCCATTAAATTCCATTTTGTCGCCTTAGTCCAACAACTTTACTCCCTAGGACAAAAACACCTCAATTTAGCCAATTTCATACCAAATAAAGTATTAACATCATATTTTTGCTCCTATTAAATGGTAACAAATAAATCCTATCAACTAACAGCTTCAAAAAGCATGGGAGGCCTTGGCTTTCAAGATATTCCACTGTTTAATGACACCTTGTTAGCCAAGCAGTTGTGGAGAGAAATCCAGAACCCAACCTTACTAATGAGCAGGGTGATGAAGACCAAATATTTCCCCAATGGAAAGCTCTTGTGATGGTTGTGCGACAAAGTGCATCCTGGCTATAGCGATGCTGGATGAAAGCAAGGTATATTCTCGAAATAGGGTTGAGGTATCAAGTTGGAGATGGTAAATCAATCCGCGTTTGGGAATCTCCATGGCTGCCACACAGAGCAAAAACTTCAAGCCTCTCCTGAAATAGACGAATGCTCTATCAGTAACTTGGTGTAGACAACTGATAAATGAAGAGGGTACACAATGGAATTCAGCTCTGATCAGCAGCTTGTTTCAACCTCAAGATGCAGCAGAAATTCTCCAAATTTGGTTCATCAAGGATGGTGACATGGACAAGTTAATCTGGCATCATACGATGGGCCACTTCAACATTAATTCACCTATCAATATGCTCTGGAGACACAATGTACTCTAACATCCATTGCTACCCGTGATCATAAATTTGGATTCTGATAGAAAGATGTGGGGAAAATTATGGCAGCTTCCAATCAAAGGAAAATTAAAGCATTTCTTGTGGAGATGCTACCAAGGCATTCTACCAACCAAAATGGCGCTGTTTAAGAGAAGGATTGTGGCTGATCCCTTGTGTGGTTTATGTGGTGATTATGAGGAAACAATGGAGCACATTTTCTTCTCTTGTGAAAGGGCCAAGCTGGTATGGCGATTAGCACCTGTGCGTTGGGATAGGATGCAAAATGTGAATGTTTCCAAAGCTGGTGAGAAAAATTGAGTCGGCTAGAACATGACAAAACACTCCATGATAGAGTACAGCTCTCAGTGTATCTTTTGTGGATGTTGTGTAAAACTCGGAATTTGTGGTTATTTCCAAAAACACAAATACACCAAGGAAGTGGTTGATCAAGCGGTTTTGGGTGGCGGGAGTATCATGGAGTTATGGAAAGCGAGGCTCATTGCGGACCATGCTTCATCATGGGCTCATCACATGATGCCTCCTTTTTGTTAAATTCCTATTAAATGTTTTTTCTTTGGTTGGATGTCTTCTTCTATACATGTATCTAATTGTTTGGTTTTGTCCTTCATTCAGACCTATCTAATTTCTCCTGGTTTTGGATTCCACATCTACTCCCGGACTGCATGGATACACCTTGCAGAATTCGAGATTCATCCTCAAGCCTGCATGATGGTAAGGTTTGGCCACACTTTCCTTTTGGAACATGGCTGGATAACTAGGACCATGGATGGAACAAAAAAAGCAAAACAAACACACACACACACACACACAAAAAAAAGAAAGGAAAAAATAGAACAAAGAAGAAAAGAAAAGAAAAAAAAAAGAACAGAAGACAATACATCATTGATTTGAGTCTCAATGCATTTCTTGCTTTGATTGAGTGGTCACGCTAGGTTGATGGTATTACAATTCTCTAATGGTGAGTGGTTTGCATTGGACTGGTTAAACCTCCTGCTTGGATTCAGGTTGTTGCTACTGGATATATTTTACGACTATTGCTAGAGAGAGCTATTGGAGGATGGGTGCTAGGTTGTCTTTTCTGGAAACTCAAGTTTTGGTGTATATTCACTCTAAGCTATCCCTTCTATCTTTACACGTAGTGAATGCCGGCTATCCTTGTCTTGTTGCATGCTTGTATTCACAACTTGGAGTTGGATGAATCCAATCATTGACCAAAATAATTGAATGCATGTTTTCATGTGAAGGCCTAAGCATTGTTTCTTTATTTATTTCTTTGTTAAATCTTCCCCTCGGCAAATCTTTCACATGTTTATGCCACATTTTCCTTCTGGAACTTGGCATGGGAACTAGGAACATGGATGGGGAAAAAAGGCAAAAAAAAAAACGAGAAAAAAAAGGCAAAAAACTGGAAAAAAGAAGGCAAAAATTCGGAAAAAAGTAGGCAAAAAAAAAATGGAAAAAAAAAAGAAGAAAGAAAAAACACACACACACACACAAACATCTTTGATTGAGTCTCACTGCCTTTCTTGTTTTGACGGAGTGTTCATGCTGCATTGCTGATATTGCAATTTTCTAAAGTTGGGAGATTTGCTTGCACTCATGTCTTACATCTTGTTTATAAGTCTTCTTCTCAAAGCTAGATGGGAATCATTTTGTTGGACTTAGGCTGTTGTTACTGGAACTTCTTTCTGCAGCAATAGCTAGAGAGAACTTTTAGGTTGTTGTTGGGCTACCTTTCAGAAATTCAGGTTTTGTTGGCTATCCATGTTGTATGCATGTATTCAATTGGAATTGGGTGCATCCAATCTGAATGTCCAACTCATTGCTCTTGTTTGAAAAACTAAGAATCATTTATTTCTTTATTTGTTACATGTAAAATCTTACACTTTGCACATATTGCACAGGTTTATGCAAAAAAAAAAAAAAAACAGAGGGAAGAAAAGGAGAGAGAAAAACAGAGAAGAAAAGAAAAAAAGAAGAGAAGGAAAAAAAAAAGCAAAAGAAAAAAAGAGAAGGAAAGGAAGATGGCTCAGGATTTATGACTCTCTTGCTACTAATCACATTCTGTTGTTCATATTTGTTACTAAATCTGAATGGCTTATGCCTCTCTTACTACTTCTTCATTGTGTTCTTTGGAATTATCTGTATGGCTGCTATGGCTTCAGGATGGGATTCTCTTGTTGTGCAAAGCTACATTTTCTGTTAGATTCATTCTGTTGGTACTGGATTTATTTTCTTTTGACTGAGCTAGTTTAGTTTGCTTCAGCTGGTGTAGGTTGCTTGTGCTTGTGTTGCAGTATTCCTTCTGTAGTTGTTGGTTATCAGTTTGAGAGGATAGCATCTATGGCTGCTAGCATATCATCAAGTACTTTAGGTTGTAATTCTGTGTGGGTTAGAACATCATCAAGTGTTGCGGGCATGCTTACCATTTGCTGGATATTGGTTTGATGAAGCAAGAGTAATAGTTTGAGTTTACCTAGGAATCTATTTTTTAGACTTTCATGAACATTTAATATGCCTACTCTAGATTGCATTTGAGGTTCAAGTGATAGTGTGACATCTTAGTCAATGGAAATTCTGTTGAAGTTTGGTATCCTGCTATAGCTATAAACCTCAATCTTTTGAGCAATCTTTTTGTAACCTTTGAGGATAAATATGCATTTTTGTTCATGTACAACAAACGGTTGAAAGAATACGCGTTTGCAAATGTTAATGTTAGCCATAAACAGTTTGAGGATAAATACATGGAGACCAAATGCCGACATTTCTGTCGACTGTTTACCTTAGACTAAACCCTCGACTAAAGTATCGATTTAAGTGTCGACTAAAGTATCGAGTGAAGTGTCGACTAAAGTATCGATTTAAGTGTCGACTAAATTATCGACGAGAGTATGGAGTAAAATCTCGAGTAAAGTGTCGACTAAATTATCGACGAGAGTATGGAGTAAAATCTCGAGTGAAGTGTCGACTGAGAGTATGGAGTAAAATCTCGAGTGAAGTGTCGACTGAAGTATCTAGTAAAATATCGAATAATGTGACCAATTAAATCCACACTAAAAACATATTGTAGTTTCATCGAAACATATAAATGCTGACTAATCTGGGTGATAATTGTGTGGAACAAAATGTCAACTGCTTTGTTGAAGCTTCTTGTTATGTGCAGGAACATCTAAAGGATACAATGGTCGTTCAAGGAGACTTTTTCAACGCCCAGGTTTCGCAGTACTGCTATTACGAAGCAAATATGAAGATGATCCGGTCCAAGATGTGAGACGAAGCAAATCTTTGCGAAAGGAGAGTAGTCTGGCTGCAATCGCTCTTGACCATGAGCATACATTATGGTGCAAACAGATCATACACTCTGTGCTGATGAGGCAACTGAAGCCCAAAGAGAAATCCACCCGGGATAATAGTATATACTTCAACTTCGCAGGAAAGAAGGTGAAGTTCGGCAGGAGGGAGTTTGCCATCATCACGGGCCTTAGGATGGGAGATTTTGACACTGCTTTTGGCAAATACCATACCCCACATGGTCCGGCACCAATCGTCAAGTACATTAAACCATTGGGGTCAACCGAGGAAGCCACGTATGATGAAGTGTTAAAGGCTGACGATCGCATCAACTCAACTTATCCAGACGCTGATGTCGTTAGCCTTACGCTCTTGCTCTTATACACATCAATCAATGGCCTGGTGAAGAGAACGAAAATCGAAGACAAGATACTTCATTTGGCATGCGATTGGCCTCGGTTTGATGCATTGCCGTGGGGTGAATTATCATACAGGCAGACCGTTGATAGTGCTAGGAAGAGCATGATCAATGCCTTGAAATAAACTAGCCACCCACATCTTAGGACTTACACTTTGGGGGGATTCCTGCCTGCATTGGGGGTAAGGCTACCGATGTTGTTTTTAAGTTACGGTTTATGTTGTTATATAAATCCATATTATGCCACATCATCTTCTTATTTATCATTCAATGTCTCAGATATTTGCATATAAGGTTATGCCACATCTAGAGCATCTGAAGATGGTGCACAAGGTCCACATCGAAGGTGTAAAGCCTAGATGTTCAGATGGAAGGCTGTGAACGCACAGCGTAGAGAACAAGAAAGAAAGCAAGTGTGGGAGAAACGAACTGTCGACGGGAGGTAAGATTTGTGTAATTGAAAGTATTACTAAGTTATTTTTTTATTTAAATTATTGTATACCGACGTAATGAAATGATTGGGTTGTCATCATTTTATGTCTTGCTCTGTCTTGCTTGAGTAATATGTTTATGATATGCAGAAAGTGGTAGTTACAAGAATAAAGCCAACTGAGGAAGAAGAAGAACATTTTTTGCAGTGAGAAGATGAGACGGATGATGAGGGGGCTGACCAATCAAGAGAAGGAGAACAAGGAGACGAAGGAGAGTCTGAAACTTTTTATGTCTCATATAGGAAGAGGCCCAGAGAAGAAGAAGTTTCAGGAGGAGAAAAGAGAACAAAGGTTCGCCATGAGGCCAGGGTTGAAGCGCATCCTAGAAATGCCCAAAACAGGCAGCTTCTTGAACGTCTGAGGCAGACTGAGCAAAAATTGTTCGATACAAGAGAGGAGCTCAATAGTCTGAGGGCGAATATGGATTCTAAAGTGAATGGCTTGACTATTCAACTCGAGCAGCTGAGTGCATATGTACAAAAACTTATTGGCAAGGATGCTTCTCCTCCCCCGACCAGTACTTTGGGCGGTGATAGCAATGAAAATGGGGGTCCAGACAGTGGTACTGGAGGCAATGAAGAGGGGGGATCAGAAGAGGGGGGATCAGAAGAAGGGGGGTCAAGCCCTGGAGACGGGGGTTCAGGGCCTGGAGAGGGGGGATCCAGGCCTGGAGAGAGGGGTTCTGCTCCTGAAGAGGGGGCCCCAAGTAAAGGGGGTCTTGATGAAGGCCCCGGTGATGGGGACAAGGCCCCTAAAGATGAACTGCCGGGGTGATGCAGCTGATAAGGAGCAACCATTGGATCGGGCAAACGAAGAGGTCGATATAATGGATATTGTCCAACAGCTAATTGTTGAGCACAGTACTCCATCGCCAAAGGCCGCCGACCTTGCCGATAGCGCTCCGCCTCCGCCGATAAAAGAGAAGGGTACAACATCGACGGTAGAGGAAGGCATTGTTGGGCAAAATTTGGGCCCGTCACTTGACCTAACAGTGGTCATGAGAGCAAAGATACCTTGTCCACGTTGCCTTTGCCGCCAACCGAGGAACAAAAGAAGGAAATGAAGGAATGGATGACCGCCTCGGAAATCCATTACTTATGGACCCCGCTTTTTTCGGTGGACTCGGAAATGCTCGAGTCAATGTGGACCAAGGGTTTTTGGCTGTCGGATCACGTAATATTTCCCGTTTGATCTATTGTCCATACTAACTTCGTTTTGTATGATTGTATTCTCTTTCTAATGTTTTTTGTTTTGCAGCAAATTGATTTGTATACTTCCATGCTGCATAAACGGATCATGGATAATGGCGGCGGAAGAATCTCGATTATGGAGTCATATTTTGATGTAAGTTGGACATTTAAATACTTTAGGCAAAAATTTGTCATATGTTAACTCACTCCTTCCATATGTTAACTCTTTTCCTTATTTTATAGACTGGCATGAAGATGATACACGACACGAATAAGGAGGTGGACGTCAACGACTTGGCGCTTAAGCAATTCATTGGTGATACTCCATTTCCCCACGACCTCATGATGTTGGATTATATTCTATTCCCCTGCCACATTGATGGCAACCATTGGATGTTGGTGAAGATGGACATATATGAAAAGTCCTTCCATGTGTTCAACCCATCGCCTCAAGGGGACATTGTCATTGAGAAGTTAGACTATCTAGTGAAGACAATGCCCAAGATATTCGAGGCTGTGATTTTTACCAACACTACTCCAAATGGATTCCTCTGCGGGATAGATGGGAGGTCGTGGTGGAGCCCAATATGGTGCACCAAGAATCGGCGTAAGTTTACATTTGTCGGAAAGAAACGGTTACGTTGTTTAATCACAGTGTCTATATACTAACTTCAATTTCTGGCTTAACGTAAATGCAGGAGCGGCGACTGTGGTATTTATGTTTTAAAATGGGCTGAGTGTATTATCCATGGCGCGCCGCTCACCACAATCACACCAACGAATGCTTTGAAGGTGCTTCAACAGATGGCGTATACACTTTTTGCCCACGCCTCCGAACAAAATAAATTTCAACCGGATGATAGAATGAGAGCTAGGGCAACCAGGCAACAAGCTAAGAAAAAGGCTGCACCAAAAGGGCGAAAGAAACCTCCAAAGACGAAATGACATACAAGATGTTGTATAGGTTGTGACTACACACATTATACAATGTAAATGGATATTTGATATGAGAAATACACACATTATACAATGTAAATAGATGATTACTTGTAAATATATACATTTACATTATAGGTTTCAAATGTAAAAAAATACATTATACAATGTAACTATATACATTTACACATTATACATTATACAAAAAATACATTTACAATGCAAATCTATACATTATACATTATCCAGAGAAATGTGTCATATTCTATGCTTAAATGTGTTAAATTTAATGCAGTGAAGCTTCTGCTTCTAAATTTATTCGCATAATACTACATATGCATTTTAGTCGATATTTCTGTCAACAAATTGCAAGAGAAATTAAGATGGGGTTATTTAGTCGACATTTTGATCGACATTTTAGTCGATATTTTAGACAGTCGATATTTTAGTTGACATTTTAGTCGACATTTTAGTCGACATTTTAGTCGACAATTATGACCGTCGATACTTTAGTCGACAATTTAGTCGATATTTTGATCGACATCGACATTTTGTTGAAAAAATCGCGCGACCTCAATGCGCAACGGCGTCGTTGGGTCTGCGCGGGAAAAGCAAAAAGGAAAGGGAAAAGGGCCGGGGAATTTTTATATTACTGCATAGGAACACATCTGTACGCCCTACTGAGTGAAACAATTCTATCAGACTCTGAAACTTGTGATCGATCTACAACATTTCCAATTTCGTAGCAGTTTTATCAGTCGGGATACATTTCAGGTAGGGAGTATTTATATCGTCCTTCTATGAAATTGTTCACTCACATAATTCTTCTATGAGTTTGTTCACCTACATCTACATTCGTCATTTGCATTGGTCATACATTGGTGACCTACATCCATCTTTCTATTTTCATATTTCAGGAATGGCTCACCTGAACATTTGGACTGTCCATGTGTTAGTTGGCGGCGAATGGATAGTCGATCCCGTCACAAATGAACATAGATTCGTGAACCACCAGAAGCTTGACAGTATTTTGTTGAAAGAGGACGCGAGCTTCTTGGAAGTGGTTGATGAGATCATGGGTATCATGGGTCTAGACCCGGCACTAAGGAATAACCTAGTGATTCAATACCTACCAAAGTATCTATCACACATCGGCATCTTGCCGATACAGAATGATCACCAAATCCAGTGTTTTTTGAATGACATTATAAAATGTTCTGAGGTCTCACGGGTACCATTATGTGTTACCGTCAAAGACGTTGGAGCAACGAACCTAGAAGATGGGGCTAGCAACTCGCCGATGAAGCGATTGAGCTCGGATAGTCCAATATGGACTAACAATGTCATTGTTTCAAGACAAATGGATGAGCGAATATTGACCATACCGAACGAAGTTGGTAGAGATAGTGATGAGGAGGAGGATCGGGTTGACCAAACATTTGTTGGAGAGGATCATGGACAACGAGTCCCCACGGAAACAAGACAGAAGGAGAAATTGAAGCAGATTACAGAGAGCGGGCATTGTCTAGACGCAACAAATTCATCACATGCGGATGCTGGTACCTCGTCTGATAGACTATCTACATTGGTGGATGTTGCAGTAAAGGATGTGTTTGAGACCAGACATCATTTGTACATGAGGATGTCCATGCTGGCCGTGAACAATTTCTTCGAGTGGAAGGTTATAAGGGCAAATAGCCAGTTCTGATACCTACGGTGTAAGGACAAAAATTGCAAGTGCATGTTGAATGCGGCTGCCATTGGGAATTCGGAAGCCTGGAGGATCACTAAATATGACAACACCCATACATGTCAATCATCTTTGGTCCGAAGTGATAATCGCGAGCTAACGGTACTTGCCAGCTCATGGATCAAGTGTAAGTACACGGACGTGTGTCGGCCGTATAGGCCAAAGGAAATCATTTACGATGTTGGACGAGTTGGGTGTTAACATTACCTACCAAAAGGCGTGGCGATCAAGAGAAGCGCATTGGAGCGAAATTAGAGGAAATTTTGAGGATTCATATAGGATTCTACCGACTTATTTACACGTGATGAGCGAGGTAAACCACTGGATCATTTATTGAGATAAGTAGAGAAGACGATGGTACATTCAAGTATCTGTTTTTCGCATTAGGTGCATCCATCCGGGGATTCCGCACCCATCTGCGGCGAGTTATTGCCGTTGATGCTTGTTTCTTGAAAGGAAAATACCCAGGATCATTACTTGTTGGAACTAGCATGGATGGTAACAACCAAGTCTACCCCGTCTGATAGGGAATTGTTGATTCCGAGAATGACGCATCAAGGGACTGGTTTTTACAAAAACTTAAGAATGCAATTGGTAACGATATGGATGGGTTGGTGTTTGTTTCCGACCGACATAAGAGCATTGCAAAGGGTATTGCCAATGTTTTTTCAGCATCGTTCCATGGAGCGTGTATTTACCATCTGAGCAACAATCTAAAATCAAAATTCAAAGACCGTTCAGGGATCCAATTATTCTTTAAGGCTGCAAAGGCTTACACGGTGGCTGAATTCCATGAGATGTTTGGAAATCTTTCACTACAAAATCCAAGGGTGAGCGAGTATTTAACAGATGTTGGGATTGAACGATGGTCAAGGGCGCATTCTGGTGGCCGACGGTATACAATAATGATGAGCAACATAGCAGAATGTCTAAATGCATTGTTGAAAGATGCCCGGGAATTACCTATCCATTCTTTGGTCGATTACATCCGCAACACTCTTCAGAGGTGGTTCCACGATAGGCGTACCGCAGCGGCCGAAGTGAAAACACTGACAACCCCATACATTGAAGATAAAATCGGCTCTAGAATGAGAGAAGCACAAGTGTACGTTGTGAAGCCTGTCGATATGAACCGATGGTGTGTCCGAGACATTGCAAACCGTGCAGCTACAGTCGATTTGCTTGAGAAAACTTGCACGTGTAGAGTGTTTGATATGGATTAACTCCCGTGTGTGCATGCATTAGCTGCAGCTCGGCGCCGACAAATTGACCATTACACCTTATGCTCACCACTTTATCACACAGATTCACTTTCAGGTGCATATGCAGATCCTATTATGCCCGTTAGTGATCCTAAGGATTGGAATGTGCCCGAAGATATTGTAGCTTTTCAGCTATTACCTCCGGAATCAAGGGCTAAGAGTGGTAGGCGCAAGAAAAAGAGAATTCCTTCAACCGGTGAGCATGTGGTTCAAAAGAAATGTGGCCGTTGTGGACATCACGGACATAACCAGCAAACTTACTCAAATCCACTCGTTACTAGAGAGAACCATTGATGACGCTATTTTCCTTTCATCTATTGAATATTAAAATGTATTCAGGTTGGCAAGGAAATATGATGTTATATTACTACAACACAACAATTTGAGGATTAAAATAAATGCAATATTCCATTCCATTAATTTCTATATTCGAACCATTAAATATTGCAAAAAAACCCATTTGGATCGCAATGGCCATGTGGTTTTCTTTTTCAATAAGTTTTTTCGACAATTGAGTCGACAATTTGGTCGACAAATTTATAAAAAAAGTTAATCAAGAATGAGCAATGTCGATTAAAATGTTGACAAAAATGTCGACATAAATGTCGACAAAAATGTCGACAAATATATCTATCAAAATATCGACCACTATATAGAACACATAAACAAATGTCGACCAAAATGTGGACCAAAATGTCGACAAAATTGTTGAATACATAAACGAATGTATAATTTTTAACTTTGAAACTTATATCATATGCAAGTTCATAAAACAACCAGTTTCCAGTGGAAATGGCCCATGTTTGTCGATAGGGTTTTGTTTTTCATGCTAACTTACGAAAGCTTATATCTACACAACGACGATGACATTCAAACTAGAAAATCGTTCAACCCAGGCAAATGAGATTATGAAACGATGATCCTCGTGAATTCAGAATTCAGAATAATGAATAATGAATCAAGAAATGGTGAGTTGCAGTGAAACGATGAGGGACATTGTGGTATTTTCACATGGTCAAACCAGATTGACTGCCATGTTTCAAAAGAAATAAGCGGGGCTGCTATATTTGTAAATGAAGGAGCTGGGCCTGCTATTTTTGAAATTTCCCCGAATCGCCTTCCATGCAAAATGTACCATCATATAATAAACATACTACCATCAATTTATATAGTATTATAAGACATAAAAAATTAACAGTATACTGATTGAAATGTTTTAAGTACTATCGAATTAAATTGTTAGGTTTAAAATAGTATGTAAAACTTCATCACCACATTATGAAAAAAACTCTTTCTTCAACATTGAAAATTGTACCATTAGATAATGAATATTGTACTGTGTCTTTATATGAAATTATACAGTCTACCATCAACATTATAAGGACAAAAAAATTTTAGTACTATTAGAATTAAATTATAAGAAAGAAAATTGTATGTAACACCTCATCATCATAGTACAAAGATTTGTTAGGAAAAGAGAACTTATTTTGTGCATAAAAGGCATTGTACCACCTCTCTTGAAAATTTTATCATCTAATAACGAATACTATACCGTCCTTTTTTATATGATATTGTATAGCATAAAAAATAAACATTATAGTGACTAAATTTTTAGTAGTGTCACAATAAATTTAGTAAGCATAAAATAGTGCGTAACACCTCATTGTTCGGTGAATTGCAAACGTACAATGTCAACAAGTAATAAAGTGATGAGTAGAGTATCGTTCCCACGAGGATTGATTTCAATTTCACCAATTACGTACCAAATTGACTAATTCAAAAACAAGCTAACCTATTAAAAAGCTTTCATGCAATTTAACTAAACTTAACAAAGAACGAAAATTTATAACAATAAACAAATACTAAAAATTTACCAAATTAATAAAGATGTTAGAGATTTCGATTTCACTTAATCAATCCTAATTAACTCTCTTGACTTGTCATGCAATTAACTTAAATTCCAAATTATGATGGTGAAATTTCCCTAATGTAAATTAATAGCCGACATCGGTCTAATAACCCTATTTAGATTAAAATCAACTCACACTTGGTCTAGGTGAATTTAGATTTCTAAATGCATTAAGATCTATGGAAATTCCCGGATTCAATCTAAGTAGCCACAACTTAGTTCTACTACCGAAACCACATGAACAACCTAGATTATTACCGTCTAAATTGAATTTACGGTTTAATATCACATGAGCACATGCATGTCATCTCCACATGGTATCAAACAAGCATCAAAAATCAATTAAGTGGTGATCAATCACCTAAAAGCATTAAAAACATGATATTAAACTCATAATTGAAATATAGGTTGCATGAACAAGTCTTAAGGATTAATTATTCATGATTAAGCTCCATCTAATCTCTAACAAAAGAAATTAGAACATAATGAAATTTAAACTAACAACAAAAATAAAAATAGACATAATTAAAATTGAAACAAATTCTGAAAATTAAACTAACTATTATTCAATAAACAAGAACTATAAAATAGTTAACTTGAAAATTAATCACAACTAGAAGTTCATAACAAAAGAAGAAATAAAACTTCTAAAATTAAAGACAAGAAAAGAAAACTAATATTGCTAAACTAACTAAGTAAAGAAAGATAAGAAAAGACAAAATTAAAGACTTGAAATCAAATAAAATTCTGCTTCCTTCTTTTATTTTGTTCTGCCTGAAGCTTCCACAAGAAAAAGAAACTTTCAGATGCTAACTGTGAACCCAAGTCAAGCTTGGCGGCTGAGCTACTGAAGACAACCAAAAGAAGGACAAAGAATTGACAGGAAAAAACAGGAGGAACAACGAGAGGACAACTAAAATTCTGCAGCAAACTAAACCGAGAAGAAAAATGGAACTGCTGCAGAAAACCCGAAAAGAAAAAGAGAAATCTGAAGAAGACCGAGCATAGGAAGCTACTGAAATTCTGAAGAAAACTGAAAACAAGAAGAGAAACAAGAAAACAAAGTACGTGCGGTTCCCAAAAGAAAGAACACGGCTCCAGAAAATTCTGCTAACCCAAAGTTACCCGTTTGCTTCTAAAATAATGGAAGAAAACAGAAAGAAAAAAAAACTTGGCTAAAACTGAATCTAAACTAAAAGAAGAAAACAAAAACAGGATGGATGTGCTACTACTACTCCTAAACTAACGAGAAGAAAAGAAAAACAAAGGACCAAAGAGTGGGTTCTCACAGAACAGAAAAGAAAGAAAATTCTGATAACTCTAAACTAAAGCTAAGGAAAAAGAGAAAGAATGAAGTAAAAGAAGACATGAAAGACTCGATGGCTGCTTCCTCCTTTTATAGAAGAACTTGGCTGCTTCTTGTTTCCAAATTCTGCAAACCCAAATCCCTCTTTGTTTTGCTTTTTGCTTCAACTTGTCATCGGTTTCCTTTGTTTCCAAATCCCAGCCAACTTTTGTTTCCAAATTTCAGTCATATCCAAATTAGTTTGCAGCTCAGCTTGGTTCTTCTTATTTCCTTTTCCCGATTTGTAGCTGTTTTCTTCTCCTTTCTCTGTGTGCTGCTCGGCTGCTTCCTTTTTCCTTTGTTTCTTTGTTGTACGAATTTTTGTTACCAAATTTCAGCTTGGTTTCCTCTTTTGTTTGTTGTGGTTACTCGGCTGTTTCTTCCATGCATCTTCCAGAAGTTTTCCTTTTTTGTATTCCACTTTGTTTCCTTTTCTTGTCTCTCTCTCGGCTGTGTTTCTCTGTTGCAGCCAACAAAAATCTTCTTTGTCTTTTTGTCGAAGTAATTTGGTCAAGCTTTGATAAGCTTTCTTTGCTATAAAGTAACAAAATAATTGGTTAGTCCTTTGTTCTCAATTTAGAAGTAAAATTCAAGATTAAGCTCAAAAATTCTAAAAATATTAGAAAACTTAGAAATCATAAAATCAAAGGATAATTTGGCCAAAATATGTAAAAACAAATTAAAACACAAGCCAATTTCTAACCAAAATGAATAAGAAAACCCTATATAAAATAGAGTTATCAAATTACCCCCAACTTAGATCAAAACTTGTCCTCAAGCTTGCATTAGAACCACATATTTCTTTTCATTCCATACCCTTTCTAACCCATCCATAAATAATTCAAAGTCATTACACATTAGAGATCCAGACTGGAATAATAATCCAAAGAACATGTATTCGTAGCCCTTTTTCTTAACAAAATACACATCTCATTAATTCCAACAATTTTGTCGAAATCAAATGCACAAAATTTGATAACCTCTCATAGGTTGCACTCTAATCACTCAAAGTATTTAGGGGTTTCATTCAGCACTCAAATCAAACATAGCATGTCATTACCATAGGCTTGCTTATATATCACATCTCCACCACTAATAAATATGAATCCATGCAATAATCAAAGGGTCTTTATAAAGGTTGTAACGGGGCTTAGGTAAGGGTAGGTAAAAAGATAGGAAAATTTAGGTTTTCACAAATCAAGATATGTAGAAACTTCCTTGCATGACTCAAGTAGCACATTAGAACCACTTCTTTACTCCAAATAACATACATCCCTTTTCACAACTTCATCATATAATTGAACCATCTTGTACACAATGAAAACATTAACTTTGTCCAATCTTCGTAGGGAATATTGTTCACTTCTTTTCCTTTTTTTTTTCTTCTCTTTTTTCTCTTCTTTTTCTTTTCTTTTCCTTCTTTTTTTTTTCTTTCACACCTTTCATCATCATTTTTTTTCTATTTTCTTTTCTATTTTTTTTCAGTGGTTCTTTTCTTTGGAATCAATAGAAATTTTATCATGCAATTCATTTCTACATACTCTTGACAAAGGGTTCAACGGTGGTAAACAAAAAACAACGGTTTAAGGCTAAAGAATGTGTTATTATAACAAAGAAAGGTTAAGGCTCAAAATTGGTTGACTAGGGGTATATGTAATGGTTAAGCTTTTCAGAAAGTTAAAAATGGTTAATCCTAAGTGCCCTTATCATTTCAAAGCATGAATCCACAATGTGATCTCAACATGCATAACAAAGCAAGTTCTAGAATGAACATACCATATTTGACAATCACTCAATCAAAGAAACATGTGAGCAAAGAAAAAGAAATTGCTCTTAGGCTCAAATACTCACAATGGGTTCAATGTATATCAAATCTTGCACATTCTCATTCAATTCAATCATTAAAATCAACAAGATGCATTAAAAATTTTCAAAACAAAGACTAATCATACTTGCCTCTTTCATACATTCCAACCCAAATAACTAATGCATATAACTCAAAATTATTCTAAATGAGTATCAAAAGAGTTAGAAACTTCAAAGAAGATATCAACAAAATTGAAAACTTGGAAGGACTTTTCTTTTTAACTCTTTAAAATTTAAAACTTGCAAAAATTTGGATAGAAATTCAGCACAAAATTTCATGTATCCCACCCCCGACTTAAAATTGAGCATTTTTCTCAATGCAGCAAGGAGCAAGATCAAGTATAGCAACTAAAGAGAGCCTAAGAAAAACAAAAAGTGAGGAAACTGCCCTGTTTTGAACAACTGTTGAAGATGAATTTCGTTCAGATACCAAAACAGCTCCAAAATTATGAAATTTGGTGGACAGGAACCTGGGTGAATCTTCTACCTTGCTGTAAAATTTCAGCGCAAAATTCCAATGGGAAGGCCTTGAATCGGATTCTTCTTCAGACTGGTACAGCAAAAATGTGAAGCAAAAGTTTGTGCAGCAAAAAAAAAAATTAAAAAAATAATAATAAAAAGACAAAATAAAAGAAATCAAGGTAAAATAAATTGGGTTGCCTCCCAAGTAGCGCAATTGGTTAACGTCGTTATGCTCGACGTCCTCTATCGCTCAAATAATTAAATTTTTACCAATTGCTTGGACCATATTTGCATGTTCGTTATTGATTTTGCAGAAGCCACCATTGCATTCTAGATCACTTTTACATGTGGATTAAGCCTCCTTTGTGGTTGGATGATTGGCTTGTATTGCTCCTTCCTCAATGACTGAACCATACACTTCTCAATTGGACCCTTGGTCATGGCATGAATTGCAAAATTTTTGACAATTTCATCCACCACTTCAATTTGCAAGCAATCACTCTGATCAGAAGGAAATTTCATTGCTTTGAACACATTGAAGGTGACTTGCTCATTTTGAACTCGAAGAATTAATTTTCCTTGTTGGACATCAATTAGAGATCTGCCGGTGACTAGGAATGGTCGGCCTAAAATAAGTGGTACTTCAAAGTCTTCCTCCATTTCTAACACAATGAAATCTGCAGGAAAAATAAATTTGTCAACTTTGATCAACACATCCTCCACCACACCTCTTGGATATTTTATAGATCGATCTGCTAACTGAAGAGAAATAGTGGTGCCCTTGACTTCTCCTAGTCCAAGTTTCTTAAAAACAGAATAAGGCATTAGATTAACACTAGCACCAAGATCACATAAAGCTTTGTCAAAATAAGAATCACCAATTGTGCAAGGAATAGTAAAACTCCCTGGATCTTTAAGCTTTGGTGGTAGCTTATTTTGCAGAATAGCAGAGCATTCTTCAGTGAGGTTGACTGTCTCATAATCCTCCAACTTCCTCTTGTTTGCCAAGATTTCCTTTAAGAACTTAGCATAGCTCGGCATTTGAGCCAATGCATCTACAAAAGGAATGTTAATGTGCAATTTTTTAAACACATCAAGAAATTTGGAGAATTGCTTATCTATTTTGTGCTGCATAAGTCACTCCAGAAAAGGAATAGGAGGCACATATGGTGTAGGATTGTCGGGAAATAGCTTTCTTTGAGGTGGTTCTTCTTTTGGTTCGACTTCATCCTTCAATTCGGCTTTGGACTCCTCCTTTTCTCCTCCATCTTTTCCTTCATTTTTAAGCTCTTTTCCGCTCCTTAAGATGATGGCATTTGCATTCTCGACTGGATTCGTCACAGTGTTGCTCGAAAGGCCACCATATGGTCTCTCAGACAATTGGCTAGCAATTTGACCAACTTGCTTTTCCACATTTCGAATGCTTGCCTCCATATGTCGGATTTTTGCATCTTGAATGTTCATGCGACTTTCCAAGCGATTCACCACTTCTTGATTTGATTGAACTAGCTTTGCCACCATTTCTTCAAGGTTATTATTCGGCTTCTCCACTAGTGGTGGGAATGCTGGAATAGGTGGGTTCATCGGCTGCTGATTTTGCCCTCCCCAAGAAAGATTAGGGTGATTCCTCCATCCAGGGTTGTATGTATTTGAGTAAGGATTATTTTGAGGTCCCCTGTTGAAATTAGAAACAAAATTAGCGTCTCCAGTAGTGTAAGAATTATGATTTACCTGACAAGCAGTTGACTCATGTCTTCCACCACAGAAGTCGCAAGTTGTCTCCTTTATCTTCAAAACCGAATCTATCTTTCTATTCAAAGCAGCAAATTGAGCAAAGAATGGCGATATTAACATCAATCTCATGCACTCCACTTGGTTTCCTGGCATTGAATCTTTCAGTTGGCCATTGATAGCTATTAGACGCCATTTGATCAATCAACTCAAAAGCTTCTTCAGGCGTTTTATTATTCAATGTACCACCAGCTGCGGCATCTATAGTACTTCTCATATTTGGACCAATTCCATTATAGAACGTTTGCACTTGCATCCAAATTGGAATACCGTGGTGTGGACATCTCCTTAGCAGCTCCTTAAACCTTTCCCATGCCTCATATAGGGATTCTCCATCATTTTGTATGAATGTGGTGATATCATTCCTCATTTTTGCTGACTTGGCAGGGGGAAAATACCGGCTTAGAAACTTTTGGGCCATATCCTCCCAAGTGATTATAGAACCTGCAGGAAGAGAAGATAACCACAACTTAGCTTTATCACGTAAAGAGAATGGAAATAGCCTAAGTCTAATAGCATCATTGTGAACTCCATTATATTTAATGGTATCACAAATTTCAAGAAAAGCTTCAATGTGGAGGTTAGGATCTTCATTCGGCAAGCCACTGAATTGAGCAGCATTTTGAAGCATTTGGATCAAGGACGGCTTGAGCTCAAAATTGTTGGCTTGAATTGCTGGCCTTCTGATGCTTGAAGTGGAATTTTGAACCGTTGGAACGGAATAGTCCATCAAAGTTCTCCTTTGAGGTTGAAGTGGGAGATGTTCTTCTTCGGCCGCCATTGGATTGGTGTCAATGACTAACTCTTGCTCTTTCAATCCTCTTAGAATTGTTCTTTCGGGTTCATGATCAAATTCTTCCAGTTCTCCTTTCCGAATTCTCAAATTCATGCAACTTTTGAATTCCCTTGACAAGAATCCAAAAAAGAAATAAAAATTAAATGGCTAGTCTCTACCAAGAATCAATCAATATCAATAGCAATTGGAAAAAATTAGTAAATTCAATCCCCGGCAACGGCGCCAAAAACTTGTTCGGTGAATTGCAAGCGTACAATGTCAACAAGTAATAAAGTGATGAGTAGAGTATCGTTCCCACGAGGATTGATTTCAATTTAACCAATTACGTACCAAATTGACTAATTCAAAAACAAGCTAACCTATTAAAAAGCTTTCATGCAATTTAACTGAACTTAACAAAGAACGAAAATTTATAACAATAAACTAATACTAAAAATTTACCAAATTAATAAAGATGTTAGAGATTTCGATTTCACTTAATCAATCCTAATTAACTCTCTTGACTTGTCATGCAATTAACTTAAATTCCAAATTATGATGGTGAAATTTCCCTAATGTAAATTAATAGCCGACATCGGTCTAATAACCCTATTTAGATTAAAATCAACTCACACTTGGTCTAGGTGAATTTAGATTTCTAAATGCATTAAGATCTATGGAAATTCCCGGATTCAATCTAAGTAGCCACGACTTAGTTCTACTACCGAAACCACATGAACAACCTAGATTATTACCGTCTAAATTGAATTCACGGTTTAATATCACATGAGCACATGCATGTCATCTCCACACGGTATCAAACAAGCATCAAAAATCAATTAAGTGGTGATCAATCACCTAAAAGCATTAAAAACATGATATTAAACTCATAATTGAAATATAGGTTGCATGAACAAGTCTTAAGGATTAATTATTCATGATTAAGCTCCATCTAATCTCTAACAAAAGAAATTAGAACATAATGAAATTTAAACTAACAACAAAAATAAAAATAGACATAATTAAAATTGAAACAAATTCTGAAAATTAAACTAACTATTATTCAATAAACAAGAACTATAAAATAGTTAACTTGAAAATTAATCACAACTAGAAGTTCATAACAAAAGAAGAAATAAAACTACTAAAATTAAAGACAAGAAAAGAAAACTAATATTGCTAAACTAACTAAGTAAAGAAAGATAAGAAAAGACAAAATTAAAGACTTGAAATCAAATAAAATTTGCCTTCCTTCTTTTATTTTGTTACTTAAGCTTCCACAAGAAAAAGAAACTTTCAGATGCTAACTTTGAACCCAAGTCAAGCTTGGCGGCTGAGCTACTGAAGACAACCAAAAGAAGGACAAAGAATTGACAGGAAAAAACAGGAGGAACAACGAGAGGACAACTAAAATTCTGCAGCAAACTAAACCGAGAAGAAAAATGGAACTGCAGAAAACCGAAAGAAAAAAGAAATCAAGAAAACCGAGCATAGGAAGCTAACAAATTCTGAAGAAAACTGAAAACAAGAAGAGAAACAAGAAAACAAAGTACGTGCGGTTCCCAAAAGAAAGAACACGGCTCCAGAAAATTCTGCTAACCCAAAGTTACCCGGTTGCTTCTAAAATAATGGAAGAAAACAGAAAGAAAAAAAACTTGGCTAAAACTGAATCTAAACTAAAAGAAGAAAAGAAAAACATGATGGATGTGCTACTACTACTCCTAAACGAACGAGAAGAAAAGAAAAACAAAGGACCGAAGAGTGGGTTCTCACAGAATAGAAAAGAAAGAAAATTCTGATAACTCTAAACTAAAGCTAAGGAAAAAGAGAAAGAATGAAGTAAAAGAAGACATGAAAGACTCGATGGCTGCTTCCTCCTTTTATAGAAGAACTTGGCTGCTTCTTGTTTCCAAATTCTGCAAACCCAAATCCCTCTTTGTTTTGCTTTTTGTCTTCAACTTGTCATCGGTTTCCTTTGTTTCCAAATCCCAGCCAACTTTTGTTTCCAAATTTCAGTCATATCCAAATTAGTTTGCAGCTCAGCTTGGTTCTTCTTATTTCTTTTTCCCGATTTGTAGCTGTTTTCTTCTCCTTTCTCTGTGTGCTGCTCGGCTGCTTCCTTTTTCCTTTGTTTCTTTGTTGTCTGAATTTTTGTTACCAAATTTCAGCTTGGTTTCCTCTTTTGTTTGTTGTGGTTACTCGGCTGTTTCTTCCATGCATCTTCCAAAAGTTTTCCTTTTTTGTATTCTACTTTGTTTCCTTTTCTTGTCTCTCTCTCGGCTGTGTTTCTTTGTTGCAGCCAACAAAAATCTTCTTTGTCTTTTTGTCGAAGTAATTTGGTCAAGCTTTGATAAGCTTTCTTTGCTATAAAGTAACAAAATAATTGGTTAGTCCTTTGTTCTCAATTTAGAAGTAAAATTCAAGATTAAGCTCAAAAAATTCTATAAATATTAGAAAACTTAGAAATCATAAAATCAAAGGATAATTTGGCCAAAATATGTAAAAACAAATTAAAACACAAGCCAATTTCTAACCAAAATGAATAAGAAAACCCTATATAAAATAGAGTTAACACTCATCATGACATTTTGTGTTATGAACCAAATATACTATACCAATACCATTCAGACATGTACTATCATAGAATTCATTTTGTACCATAATTTATTCCTAGGTGTACAACAACAAAAATTGACATTTTAAGAACATAAAATTTTTTGCCACTATCCTAATTAAATTATTTTGGCATAAAATATTACGAACCATCTCAGAACTATATTTTGAATAGTTTTCTCAAAAATTTTGATTTGTGTTGATAATTAAATGCTTTGAATCATCCTTTAGAACTATGTCACTAATGTTGAAAATTGAACCTTGAATCTTGCTAGTAAGTATTGTTTTGATAAAGGTTGGATAATTCTCTCATCTTCCATTCTTTTGTTGATTATTGGGATGAAATCACATGATACTTCTTCATCTTTACTCCCTTGAATAGACTGTTCAAACTTTAAGTCTTCAACTATGTCAAAGATTGTATTAGATTTCCACATTATTTAGTCTTGTTCGAACAAGTTAAATCTTGTTTCACATCTGCCTATACACCAACTGGAGAATGTTTTTGTACCATTTTATTTGCCAACCCTTTAAAATTCTATTGTACTCCTACTTCATCCTGCATATCTTTGGCAATCACTTTTGTGGCAATCTAGTCAATGAGTTCGATTCTGACAATCAATTCTTTCCTCAAGGAAATACTCAATTTCTGATTGGGACCCCTTTTATGTGTGTGCTACAAACTTGGCTAGAGAACCCATTTTTTAAAGAGTAATTCTATCTTGTAACAGCTAGGACAAGGAAAATGAACTAATTTAGGATAAGGAAACAAAAGAAGATAAAGCGATTCTTTGAAAATAGAACTAGTTTATTTAAGGGGTGCTTTTGCGTCCAATAGACTAAAGGATTTGTTGGCTGCTCAAATCACTAAGAAAATAAGGCCATTCGGCCTTCCTATCATAAATATCCTAATTAATGCCCTTATAAACAATCAAACTTTGTACAATAAAACTAAGGATTTGATTAAAACTAATCAACCCCATTAGATAACACTTAAAAAATATATGGACTTTAAGAAAACAGAAGTGCAGCCTTTTGAGAAAGTTGGATGTAGACTTGCACAATGGTTGATATCTGTCAAGCTTAGAAACAGAAATTACACCAGACTTGGAACAAGAATTACAACTCAATAGCTCAGCTTAATAGCTTGGAGCAGAATCTTCAATTATTGAATCAAGAACAAAGAAATACAAGTGAGGAGAAAGGAAGTTGAGACAGAAGATTCAGAAGACAAGGGAGAAGAATGCGAGAGCAGAAGAGGGAAGTTAGAACCCAATTCCAGTCTAATCCCTTCTCCCTTCAGTTTAAATTTTTAAGCAGGTTTTTAACTAACTAACTGTCAGTTAGTTAGGATTCACAACTTCCTAACCCCAACTGACTTCCAATCCTAACCAATCTCCATTACTTCAAACAGCATCGTTCCTCTAAATTCCTAAAGCAGTGTTGTTCCTTGGCTGCATGAAGACGCCCCCTGATGACTTCAGTCTTGTCCTCAAGACTAAAACTGAGGAAATTGTTGTTTGAGGAATGCTGGATCCTCCCAAGTGGCCTTCTCCTAACTGAAATTCTTCCATTGAATTAGCCATTGGGTAGTCGGGTGATTATTCCTCTTAACCACGCGTCTCTATAGGATGGCAACTGGTTGAACTGGGCAAACATCTTCTTCATTAAGCTGTGGAAGTTCAGTGATATTCATTGGCTTATCTCCCAACTTCTTTTTCAATAAGGAAACATGAAATACAAGATGTATCTTGGCTGTTACTGGCAATTTCAGCTTGTAAGCTACGTTCCCAATGCGCTCCAGAATTTCAAAGGGTCCATAATACTTAGAGGCTAGCTTGAAATAGGTCCTTACTATAGCGGTTTGCTACCTGTAGGGCTGTAGTTTCAAGTAAACTTTATCTCCAACCTAGAACTCCCTATCCGTTTTGTGTCTATCTGCAAACGACTTCATTTGGTTTTGAGCCTTCTGTAAATGGTCCTTGAGACTTTGTAGGATGACTGTCCTTTGTTGAATGATATTTGTGATAGCAGGCATGATAGTATCTTGATACGGACTAAGAGGCAATGGAGTCGGTTTAGTGCCATAAAAAGCTTCAAAATGTGTCATCTCAATGCTTGAATGCCAACTTGTATTATACCACCACTCCATCATTAGCAGCCATTGACTCCAAGTGGATGGTTTTTCACATGAAAAACACCTTAAATATGCCTTAAGACACTGATTAACCCTCTCACTTTGACCATCTATTTGCGGGAGATATGCTGAACTATTTGCGGGTGATATGCTGAACTGTAGCTTAAGGTAATTCGTAGCATTGTGAAGATAGTTTTCCAAAATAGCTTGTAAAGAGACGGTCTCGATCACTAATAATAGTTGTAGGAAGTCCATGTAGTCTGAATATCTAATCTATAAAAACTTGGGCTACTTGGACTGCATCATACGGATGAGCTAGTGCCATAAAATGCGCAAATTTGGTGATGCAGTCTACTACTACCATGACTGTATCTTTGCCATTGGACATAGGCATTTTTTCGATGAAATCCCTAGTAATATTGCTCCACGCCTATTGTGGAATCTCCAAAGTCTATAAGAGACCTGGATAGGGTACATGCTCTCCTTTATTTCGCTGGCATACTTCGCACTGCTGCACTTCATGACTAACATCCTCTTGGAGGTGTGGCCAGTAAAAAAGGAGTTTCAACCTCCGGAGGCATGCTTTCTGGCCAAAATAACCCTCTAGCAATGTATTGTGCACGTTCTGAATGATTTGCTACCTGAGATTACCTACTTTCCCTACAAACACCTTTCTATTTTTCCTTAGAATACCCCCTTCATACTAAAATTCAGTTCTAGAACCAAGACTTAGCGGCATTTTGCTAATAATATCCTGACATTCCGAATCTTCTACATAGCTTGACTCCACTTGAGAGATCCAAGCAAGCTTCATTGTAGATAAAGGCATTTCTTCTCCTTGCAAATCTCTCCTAGCTAGTTCATCGGCCGCGATATTTTCTACACCTTTCTTGTACTGAATGGAAAAATCCAATCCCATAAGTTTTGTTAACCACTTATGTTGAAAAGGTTTAGTTAATTTCTACTCTAACTAATACTTGAGAGCTTGATGATCCGTCTTGATAAAAAAAATGGTGACCTAGCAAATAATGGCGCCATTTAGTCACAGCCATCACTAATGCAAGGAGTTCCTTCTCATAAATAGACAATCCCTGATTCCTGGAATTAAAAGCCTTGCTCAGTAAGCTATAGGTTGCCTTTCCTGCATCAAAACTTCTCCTATTCCTTTACTACAAGCATCCGTTTCAATGATGAATGGCTGAGAAAAATCGGGCAACCTTAGTACATGTGCTTGGCTCAAAGCTTCTTTAAGTAATTGGAGGCATTTTCAGCTTCTATAGACGATAGAAATCCTTCTTTCTTCAACAAATTTGTCAATGGTTTAGTAATAACACCATAGCCTTTTATAAATCCACGGTAGTACCCCGTGAGGCCAAGGTATCCCCTTAAGGCTTTAACATTTTGAGGCACTGGCCAATTCAGCACACACTTCACCTTATCTTCGTCCATGCTCACACCTTTTTCTGATATTACATGACCAAGATACTCTATCTAATGTTGAGCAAATGAACACTTGGACAACTTAGCAAAGAGTTGATGATCTTTCAAAATTTTTAACACAATTTTCAGATGTTTTGTATGCTCCTCTAAGGTTGGGCTGTAAATCAGCATATCATCAAAAAACACCAACACAAATTTTCTAAGGTAAGGCTAGAAAATTTGATTCATTGGGGTTTGGAATGAGGCTGGAGCATTAGTGAGGCCAAAGGGCATCACTACAAACTCATAATGTCCTGAATGGGTCTGAAAAGCTGTTTTGGGAATGTCTTCAAGCCGAACCTTTATTTAATGGTATCCTGCTCAAAGATCAAGTTTGGAAAATAATTTGGCTCCAAAAAGTTCATCAAGTAACTCATCTATGTTGGGAATAGGATATTTGTCTTTGATGGTAAGTTCATTGAGGTATCTATAATCAACACAAAATTTCCATGTGTTGCCTTTTTTTTTTTTTCTAATAAGACAGGAGAGGCAAATGGACTATTGGTATGCTGTATAGTACCACATTGTAACATTTCGGTCACTTGACTTTCAATTTCATCTTTTTAGGCATGAGGGTATCTATATGGTTTTAACTTGAAGGGATGTGCATTAGGTTTAAGTGGTATTTGGTGGTCTAATGTTCTATTTGGAGGCAGATTTTTGGGAGTCTCAAAAATTTCTGAAAATTACATTAATAATTCAGAAATACCATCATTAATCTTTACCTTATCTTCCAAGTGAGATTCACTGATAGCAGATAGTTGCACTCTGCAATGACCTTGATGTTGATCCTTCATGAATGTGGAGATTTCTTCCTTTTGATCAACTTCAGTTTTGGATTTTCTGCGTTCCTATGTGGCACCAACTCTTCTCCTTCTTGGATCATTTAAATTTACAAAATGTTTAAAATCAATGAAATAGGATTGTATTGGTACATCTAGTCAGTTTCGAGAATAATATCCCATCCACCCAACTCCGTTACTCTTAGATCATGCTGAAATTGATATTCTTGAATCTTCCATTTCACCTTGGGACAAACTCCAAAACTTGTGACCTTTGTGCCATCGCTATAGTTACATATAGAGGAGGAGCTGCTTTCTATTCTAAAGTCATTCTTTTAGCCAATTTCCATTGAATAAAACTACAAGTACTCTCAGTGTCTACTAAAATATTGACCAATTCTCCTTGTATCTCCCCTTGTAATGTGATGGTCTTCCTTTTCAGATTTTCAGATAATGCATGCAGCGAAACATCCATTACATTTTCTATCACATTTTCCACTTCTTCTTGGAACTACTTAGCATCCAAGAACTCCTGATCATCATCCTCCTCAGTCAATACAAATACAGCTTGCTTCATTTTGCATTCATGCCATAAGCCGAATTTGTAACCACATCTGAAGCACAACCCCAAATTACGCCTTCTATGAATTTCTTGGGGTGATATCTTCCTTGTTTCTCCCACTCCTATCTTAGTGGATTTACTTCCCGTGATAGCAATAGGTCTAGAGTTAGGTGCACCTACCTTGTAATTCCATATGGAGTTTTCATAATACCCCTTAGATAGCCTTTTATATCTTCTTGCATTCACCTCTATTGATTGTCCTTGTAACAATGTAGTCTCAAAAGCCTCCATCAAGGAAACAGGCTTCATCATCTTCACTGTAGGCTTGATTTCTTATTTCAGTCTGCCAATAAAACTAGATATGAAGTAGCTCTCAGGAAGTCTAGGATCACGGGATAGCATTTGTGTTTTTAATTCTTCAAAATGTTCTTGGTATGTGGTTACTGTGCTTGTTTGTTTGTGCTGGTTGAATTCCTCTACCGCATCCTGAATTCCCTTTCCCTCAAACCTTCTGCAAAGTAGTTCACAAAACCCTTCCCAAGAAATCTTTCCCTTACTAAGTTTAATGCCTTGAAACCAAACATCCACTTTACCAGTCAGGTACATTTCTACAATCTCTTACTTTAGATCATCTTCCACTTGGTAGATCAATAAGAACTTGTCGCACTTCCTGACCCTTTCTCTTGTGTTGTCTCCTTCAAAGAAAGAGATTTCCAACTTCGGATGCATCCAACGGTTATTGCCGCTTGCTTTATTCCACTTGTCTTTAGAGGAGGCAAGGGTTTTTTCTTCCCCCCTGATTCTAAGACTTGCATTGGGTGTGGGTAGCAATGGTGTTTTGTCCACCATAGCCATTGAATCTTCCAAGGGTTTATCCTTTGTCATCATTTTCACCAGTGCTTCAATTTTGATCAGAAGGCCAACAATGCTTATTTCGGTCCTTGTACTATTCTTAGCTAATTGAGCTTGTACACCTCATAGTTGCCTCTAAAAATTCTCACCCCATTCTATAATGCAAAATTCATGCTTCTTGAGTTGTTACTCCCTCGCTTTTTCCCATATTCATTCAGCCATTATTTCCCAAAACGCCCTACTCTGATACCAAATGTCAAGCTTAGAAATAGAAATTACACCAGACTTGGAACAAGACTTACAATTGGATAGCTCAGCTCAATAGCTTGGAGCAGAAGCTTCAATTACTGAATCAAGAACAAAGAAATACAAGAAAGGATAAAGGAAGTTGAGACAGAAGATTCAGAAGACAAGAGAGAAGAATGCGAGAGCAGAAGAGGGAAGTTAGAACTCAATTCTAGCCTAATCCCTTCTTCCTTTGGTTTACATTTTATAATCAGATTTTTAACTAACTAATTGTCAGTTAGTTAGGATTAACAACTTCCTAACCCTAACCGACTTCTAATCCTAATTGATCTTCATTACTTCAAACGGCACCGTTCCTCTAAATTCCTAAGGCAGTGTCATTCCTTGGCTACATGACAATATCAAATACGATTTAAGTCCAAATCCAAGCTTGTAAACTCGATCTCTTTGTAGTTGGATGAGCTTATGCTCCATCATTGACAAGAGTGCTAAAGCACTCTTAAATAAACATTAAAAATACTAGTTTTACATCATTTATTAAGATAACTAAAGCACCAATCTTGAGTTTTCATGCATTCCTCTACTTCAATGTAGCATAGATATAACTTTTCCCTTAACAAAATACATTGTAATACGCACAACCTAGTGTTTCACTCAATTAAATGGTTTTTGCTTTTGATATGAACAATCAAGCATTTTGCCACTCAATCCTCTTATCAAGTTCTTATAGGAACTTACAAGAGTTTAAAGCAAATTGGAAACCTTAAGCACAAGACTATATTAGAAAATGGAATAACAATATTTGGTTAACTAATGGAAGAAACCAGAAAAAGGATGGAACTTTGTGCAAAATTTCAGACTTCAAGACCAATGGTTTGAGTACAATTAGTTTTCAAAAGTTTGTAAAAATTTGAAAAACCAAACCCCTAGAAATCTGAACTAGAAACAAAACACTAGGGGTACAAATTGAAAATACTTTGTAAAGAAAAAATCCCACTAAAATCCAACACCAGTAAGTTAAGAGAGAAACTAAAAGTACAATTAAAAGAGATGCTCATAAGATACAATTATATACAAAAAAGGAAAATTACCTTTCTACAAGTCCCAATCCAATTAGGATTAGAACACACAATTCCAATTCCAATTCCAAATAGAAATTGGACGGCCAAATCCCACTACAAACACAAGTTGAATCAAATCAAATTCAATTTCAATTGGGATTAAAGTTTGTGTTGAAATTAAGAAACAAATTCAAGTTCAAATTCAAATTCAAATTTCATTAGGTCTGTTAGTTTAAAACCACTCATAATCAACAAAAGATTCAAGTTTTAAACAAACAAGAATCACAATTGTAAAAGGTGTAAGCTTGTCTAGTTGTCCTAACAATTACTTAAACAATAAGCAATCAAATTTAGAAACTAAGGCACATGCAACACAAGACAATTTCAGTGGCCAGGGATTGAAGTCAAAACTGAACTTTTAGCAACCAAAACAAAAAAAGTTTAGCCACTCTTATTTGTGTGAAAGTAGGTATTCAATTCTAACAACCAGCAATTTTCAATTTCTAATCGCAATTGGAAGCAATAATCAATTCAATCGCCAATTGTAATTAGATAATAATTTGGAGACCAAATTGAGAATGTGACTGCCCAAAACTAATTAAGAAAGCACAATTAAAATCAAATACCAGACAACTAAAAACAAATTAGGAAACAAGAAAATATATATATATATATATATACACACACTGGTGAACAGTAATCATGAATTGTATCATGAGCAGTAACAAAAGCAAATGTTTTTTTAACAAAAAAACAATAATGAGATTTATACAGTATTAAAAATACGCACAACATATATAGACTTTAAAAAAATAAACATAAGTGTCTCCCTTTTGAGAAATTTTTACTTCAACTTGTACCTTGGTTGATCTCGAACACCTTTTGAGCCCAAATCTAAACTTGTCAATCTGGTCTCTTTGTAGTTCCATCATCGTTTGCTCCATTGGCAAAGTGACAAACTTGGTATGATGGCCATTGTGGACTAGGTATTGTATCAATCATCTTGTAGTTTCTCTTCATCGTTGGATAGTTTGCAACCATTCTCAATACATAACGAAATAATTAGAGATGGAAACGCTAGATTGGTACTTTGCTTGATCTCTTTCTCTTTTTTTTTTTTTTTGTATAGTTTTTATTTCATTACTGATAACTTTGACCATATCAAATATTTTGTTTGTTACAATTATGTACAGTAAATAAAGCTCTCTTATTGTCAACCGTACTATAATATATTGTCCGCATTAGTCATGAGTGAAGAATATAAAGCCAGGCTTTATTTCATTGCCCAAAGTGTTTTTAAAAACATTTACTTGGCTCTCCATCAACAAATTACCAAGTATCTTGGTCCTCAAAAAGTGACTTAATTATTTCATTCCAATCACGAGGGCAATGCTGTTTTGGAGCCAAATGACCGTTTCTATCCAAATGATGTAATGTAGGGGATAATATCTATTGATAGCCATGCTTGAATAATCAACCGTACACTCACAAACCTCAATCTCATTCTCCTTGGAATAAGCTACATGGGCATAAAATTCATGCACCAACGAAATCGAAGCATAATTTGGTGACCTCACAATGTGGACCCCTTTCTATTCCTTTTTTGTGTGTCAAAGTTGTTGGAAAATAAGAATGGCTCTATTGAGCACATGTGAATGAGAAATTGCTCATTAAGAAGATGCATGAATAAAGGCCTTTCATTTTCAAGCACATTATTCATGATGTTGGTAGGTTATGGACCTTTCATTTGATGGTTCATAAATGATGCCTTTTAGCTTTTCATTTCAATCATGAATGGTGGCTTTTGGCTTTTCATGTCAAGGATGGATGAAAACTTTTGGCTTTTCATGTATCAAGCATAATGAATGGCTTTTGGCTTTTCATGTCAAGGATGAATGAAGACTTTTGGCTTTCCATGTATCAAGCATAATGGATGGCTTTTGGCTTTTCATTCTCCAAACATAATGGCTTGTCTTTTGAACAAGGAAATCTCCTTTATAAATAGAGAACTTCCCTTGGTGGATAAGTTGAATTAAAAGACAATTTTCTAACTTTTCCCACAAAACTCTCTCAACAATTTTCCCTTTCAAGTTTTCAATTCTAGTAGTTTTCAATGATAGAAGAAAGGCACAAATTCAAGTTTGCTGTAGCGGTCTACCTTGTGCAAGTAAGCCGTTAGTTCGTCGTTGTATCCGGGGAGACAGACATCTGTTAAATCCTCAAGCACACACAGGAGGGGACGAATCTGTTTTAAGGAAAGTGTCTGACGAGCCTCGACGTGGTTTTCCTCGTTATTCAATTATTAACGGCTAAGGTTCTATTTACTGAATTTAATTTTATAGTCAATCTTCATTACTATATTTTCATACCTATATTCATCTAAATGTGTTAACATAATTATATATATATATACTATTTGGATAACAAGTTGCATTGTAAATTAAGACTCCTCATTACTAGTAATAAAACAACAATTTATTCCCCATAGGATTCCCTAATTGTATTATTAATAAAATTTTCAGTTCTTCTAGTAGAAGAGGGTCTTAAATTTTATTTCGGAGGTGACTCTTCCATTTTTTTTTTCCTTTGGTTTTTTGAAGCATGTTGTACCTATAGAAAGATGTCATTGAAAAAAATATAAAAAATGAGTGAGGAATAGTAATGTAAAATTTAACAAGAATTTCTACTCATCCAATACAACCAAAAAAAAAGAAAAAAAGAATGTCAAAATAATAACAAATCTTCGACAATAACATATCACAAATTTGAGGAAAGGGGCCATTGTTGAATGGTGAAAGCAAAATTCTTTCTTCGGTTGGCTTAACATATAATCAAGAGCTGGTTTAGGTAAACAATGGAAATTGTATATCATTTCTATTCACAATTAGCAACATAAAATTAATGGAATATCTAGTCCACTATGGCCATCATTCTTCGTTTGTCCTTTTGGTGGTGGATCACAGGTGGATCAAACTACAAAGGAGTTGAACTTACAGGATTGGATTTTGGCTCTAAAGGTGCTCAAGATCAATCAAGGTGCAAGTCCAAGTCTAACTTTTTTCAAAAGGGAGACACTTATGTTCTTTTTAAGTCCATATATTTTGTTAAGTGTTGGCTTATTGGGCTTGATTCATTTTAATTAAGTCCTTCATATTGTTGTACTAAACCCTAGTATTTATAAGGAATTTAGGTAGAATTTATTTATGTCATTATGGCCAAAAAGTCCATAGGACTTGTGAAGGGTGGTTGAGTTGATGTAGGAGTAGCTGAATTAAGGTTTTCAAAATCCTAGTGGCATTAGAGTTTTTGTTGGCCGACTTTTAAGGAGCCCTTTGGAAGCTTTTTGAGTTGTCTTAAGGCTAAGTAATATTTTCCGTCCTTTATCTGTCTATGTTCTTGGTTTGATAATGTTTCTACTTCATGATAATTCATCCAATCAATAGTATTTATTCATTTAGCTAGGAGTTAGGTTATATTCCCAATAGGATTTGTGGCAGAATTAGTCCCTATAAAATGGAATCCTTGGCGAAGTTTAATATCCAGCATTGTGATTGACAAGATTCGAGAGTTTGTCCTCTCAATTTATTTATTTTTTTGGTATGGACATGCTAATTATCTTGTCGAGGTGGATTCCTTGTTACAGTTCTAGTGTCATTTATTGACTTATTGAATTGGTTTTAATCCATCCAACTAATGGCATCCCCTACTCCATCATATAACCAAATTTCCTTGTCTTTTTGAGTATAAACTTCGAATTTGAAAGCTTTCGTACATTATGGTCATTGCTTTTGAAGGTTAAAGGGTTTGATTTAACCACTTGAATTCATTTTCTAGATCAACTCAACGGTTATCTTTGGACCTTTCATAGGATGCAAGTTGGTTGGACAACTTGTGAGGTTCATACCATAAATCCAAAAATCTCATTGAAACATCTATTGTAATTGGAGAGCAGCATTGTTACCAGCCAAGGATGACCACCTTAGGGAAATCACCAAAAATGGAATAACAATCATACTTAACAAATAAACCTTATGAGTTTAATAAATTATCAATAACAATCCCACTCACCAAATGATGTGAACTGATAGGGAACTTGTCATCAGAACCCACAACTCGTATGGATGGTCTAAGAACAACCCACCTAAGAATTGAACTAATTGTTCTAAGATAGAAAACACTTTTACACTAACCCAACAATGTAAATCGAAATCTTGATATCAATATGGATCGAAACAATGCAACAAGTTAAGATAACAAGTTTTAACTTAACAAGTTGTAACTTGAAAAGTTGCAAGAGTTACACAAGGTAATCTTGTTGCACTCAAAAGTTATCAAAATAGCTTAAAATTATGAAAACCACATAAAAATAAAATTTTTACTCAATGATTCATGTATTAGGGGCGGCCAACATATCACTACTTATAGGGTGAATTTAGGCCTTTTCACCTATTTCCAAAACAAATTTCCTTCCTAACTTTTAGTTAAAGTAATTAGTATAATTGGTTTGACAAGTTGTTCTAGGATAACCCAACCCTGAGCCTAATCCTAAAATAAAATTAAATTATGAAGTTTGGTCTTGTTACAACTTCGAAATCTTCCATGAAGATCTCTCAAGCAATTTGGCCAATAGGCAGTTTAACTGGACTAGGAAATACTAAAACAAAACACAATTAGGGTTGGAATAAACCCTTGGCTGACCTATCACACTTAATGTCAACCATAATCCTAAATATTTTAATTGACCCCTAAAAATTATAAACTTGGGCTTAAGAACAAGGCCAATTAGTAACTATACTTAATAATTGGACCAAATAAGGCTTGCAATCACTAATATTGGATTCTTCCTTAACTTGAACATCATAAATAAGCACAACAAGGGCGTCCTTAAACCTTTAGATCTAGAGCTCTTGTTATTGGCCCATGAACACCTTGAAATGGATCCCTAAATACTTCCTTAGCTCCTTTATTTCTATTACCAACGTATTTACATGAATTGATTTAGGATTGTTATTATTTTGGCATTCCTACTCATCAAATAATAATGATCAAAACACCCCAAATTGAAAACCATAAAATTGTTTGTCACATAATTTATCAAGTAACAATGTGGATGAAAAATTCAAGGATTCATAAGACAATTGAAATAATTTGTTACTTTATGCATTTTTTTATTTCTAATTGCGAATTTCCCAAAGCTTTAAATTGAACTGTTAGTTCTTGCTTCCCAAAAATTAGTTATGTGACATTGTTGATTGTCTCAATAATACAATTAGTTCAGGAAAATTATGTATCATTGAAATAATAATTAAATGAAAAAGGCACGTGGATGGAGGGATTGAGTGAGCGATAAAAGAGAGAAGACGATGAGATCTATAATGCACCAAGGTTGGCAATGTGATTCGCTACTTGTTATTGATGGAGGGAACCATTACAAGTGCTAGAGTAAGACAAGTGGTGGACGCTTTAATACAGAAAGTTTGCGCTAAGCAAGAACCTATAAAGGATGGCTTAGATTTAAAGAAAGGTTGCTTTATAGTGATTCAAGTCACCATGGGTTAGTTGGATTTTGTACCAGCCTGCTAGTTATTATTTATGCTTGTGTCTTAGACATTTTTGGTCTCTTAAATTTGTGATTTGGGCCTTAAGCCTCTTTAAATTACCATGGCCTCTAAAAGAAAAGGTGGACACTATATTGTCTTTTTATATGTTGTTGTACATGATCAAAATGTTAACATTGCAGGGACTAAAATTTTTTATGTTTTGTGAAAAAAAAATCGGTTACGTGTAAAGTAGTATGAAACAACTTATCATGCTATTATAAGAATTTTTGTTGCAGAGAAATCAACTTTTTTCTCCTCAACAAAATATATTGTGATACCTTCCTTGGATAATGTTGATAAAATAAAAAACATTGTATCATCCATTTATATAGTATTGTACAATTGATTATAGAGATTGGAATTTCTTAGTAGTGCAAAAGTTAAATTATTATGCGTAAAATAGTACATCATACCATTCAGCAACATTATAAGGATTATTTTTTTTGGGGGGAAAAACTCAGCTTGTTACTCTAGGTTTATTCCTAACATCCTAATTTATGTGCCAAACATCCTAATTTAGTTTTATTTTAGGATTAGGTTCATGGTTGGGTACTCGTAGGAAAACTAATCTAACCAATTATAGAATTTCTTTAACTACAAGTGATGAATCATATTTTTTAAGGATTAGAAGAGTCATGACGACCCTTTCCCTATAAATGGAACATTAGGGTTTCGTCGATAGAACCAATTTTTAAGTAGTAATTTTTTTGTGAGGTTTTTGTAATTTTAAATTATTTTGAAAAATTTTCACTGCATTGAGGCTATCATTGTGCAACTCTTCAAACTTTTCAAGTTTAGACTTTTTTCCCTTATCTTGTGTCATTGTTTCAATCCATATTGATATTGAGGCTTCAATCCACATTAATAGGTTGAAGTCAAGGTCTTTTCCACCTTGGAACAATAGTTCAATTCTATTGGATTATGCCTTGTTTCCTATTGGAATGGGATTAGATAATTTTATCTAACATTCTAATTTGGTATTTTTCATAATTCAATTAGGATTTGGAACCTTTATATAATCCTACTGTGTTTTGTAACACTAATCTAAATGAGATTAGAATTGAATCTCTATCAGATTAGGATTGGGTCTCTATTTGGTGTCTATAAATATACATGTAGTAGAGGTCTTTTCATAGATAGCTTGAGAGAGATTTCAAAGAAAGCTTTAAGAGCTTTTGTGAGAGGTGGGCTGTTTCTAAGAGTTTGGGAAATCCTTGTAATCACCGCATTTGTTATTAATATCATCATCGTCTTTGTCGTGGACGTAGGCTTTAATTGTCGAGTCGAACCACGTTAACTTGTGTGTCTCGATTTATTCTTTGTTCTTACTTTTCTGTTCTTGAACAGTCTTGGGAATAATTACAACAAACTGGTATCAGAGCTAGAATGTTGGCCTACTCGGGGAAGCAAGTGGTTCCTCTTCTGGTTGGACTGGGGCTTATTGGGCAACTCGTGGACAAGTAGGTTTGATACCAGTTTACTATTTGCACGGGCACTAAATGGGTACATGGTGAAGAGATAGGCTTGCTAGAGTAGGGATTGGGTTTGTGAGGGAGTGGGCTTTAAAGTGGTAGTGTATCCATAAAAGAGGAGGTTTGTCTGTTCATGGATACTATCCCACATTGCAAAATTAAGAGAAACTAGAGCACTTAATAAGTGGCAATGACCTAGAACCTACTAGCTTAAGCTTTTGGGTTCAAGTGGGCTCCTACTGCTTATTGGGCCGCTCTAGTTGGGCAAACCTCCCTAATAAGATAATTCCTAGTTTGTTGTAATTATTCCCAAGATTGTTCAGGAACAGAAAATTCGGAACAAAGAATAAATCAAGGCACACAAGTTAACGTGGTTCGGCTCAACAATTAAAGCTATTAAAGCTTTCTTTGAGATCTCTCTCAAGCTCTCTATGAAAAGACCTCTACTACATCTATATTTATAGACACCAAATGGAGACCCAATCCTAATTTGATAGAGATGCAATCCTAATCTCATTTAGATTAGTGTTACAAAACACAATAGAATTATATAAAGGTTCCAAATCCTAATTGAATTATGAAAAACACCAAATTAGAATATTAGATAAAATTATCTAATCCCATTCCAATATGGAAACAAGGCATAATCCAACAAATCTCCACCTTGACTTGTTTCCCATCATAACATCTTTGCACATTTGAAGCATTCCTATCTCAAACTGTACACATTGACCAAATCCAAGCAATGTTTGAACTTTGTCGATGTAATGGACTTAGTCATCATATCTACCGGATTATCTGCGGTCACAATCTTCTTTACAGAGATTAGCCCTTGAGACAAAATTTCTCCAACAAAATGATGTCTAACATCAATATGCTTGGTCCTCTCATGGTACATTTGGTTCTTCATCAAGTGTACGACACTTTGACTATCACAAAAGATGGTGTTTTGCAAAACTCTAAGGCTGTTGGTACACCTCTGGCTGGACACTTTAAACTTTCAACAAGTATGTTACCTAGTACTGAGGAGGAGGTGGAGCGTATGTCTCATGTTCCATACGCTTGTGCAGTTGGCAGTCTTATGTATGCCATGATATGCACTAGACCAGATCTTACATATGCAGTAAGTGTTGTAAGTAGATTCATGCATTGTCCTGGAAAAACTCATTAGGAAGCTAGGAAATGGATCCTCAGGTATCTCAAAAGAACTGTAGACATTGGCTTAGTATATGAATGAGATCATAGACTTGGTGAACTCGTTGGTTATGTGGATTCAAATTATGTAGGAGACTTGGACAAAAGAGGATCTCTGACAAGTTATATTTTCACACTTTGTGGTTGTACTATCAGTTAGAAGGCTACGATACAATCAACTGTTGCTTTGTCTACAACTGAGGCAGAGTACAAGGCCTTGGTAGGAGCTAAGCTTCTAGGTTCAGGTGGGCTCCTACTACTTGTTGGGCCACTCAAGTTAGGCTCCCCATGGTTTAAAACCTCCCCAACAAGTAGTATCAGAGCCGCAATGTTGGCCTATTCGGGGAAGCAAGTGGTTCCTCTTTTGGTTGGACCGAGGCTTAGTGGATAACTCATGGACAAGTAGGTTTGATACCAACTTACTACATGCACGGGCACTAAATAGGTCCATAGTGAAGAAATGGACTTGCTAGAGTAGGGATTGAGCTTGTGGGGGAGTGGGCTTTAATGTGGTAGCGTATCCATGAAGGGGGAGGTTTATTGTTTCATGGATATTCTCCCACATTGGAAAATTAAGAGAAACTATAGCACCTAATAAGTGGCAAAGACCCAGAACCCACTAGCTTACACTTTTGGGTTCTGGTGGCTTCTTACTGCTTATTGGGCTGCTCTAGTTGGGCTCCCCATGTGTGAAACCTCCCCAACAAATTCTTTGGTGGGTTGTTCTTCAAACCATACTTACAAGTTGTAGGTTTTTAGGACACGTTCTCTAAGAATTCACATCAGTTTGGTATCATAGCAATTTTCATAACCTATTAGAATTCTTCATATCTTTTTCTTATTTTATTCTTTTCCTTGAAATGTGTTGTTCTTGTTCTTGTTCTTGTTCTTGTCATTTTCTTCTTCTCCCAACCCGTGATCCCTACCCATTTTTCCTATTCTTCAATCATTGTTTCTTGCGCTTTGTTTGTTCTTTTTAGTCCATCTCTCTTCAAACTTGTTTTGGATTTTTGCTTCCTTAGTTGTCCAATTTTTGTTTAGTGTGCTGTTTGGGTTTCTTTAATTGCAAGAAATCGAGTTTCTACCATGATTTTTTTAAAAAAAAATTGCACTGTTCACATAATGGTTCATCGCTACTGTTCAAATTACTATTCATTAGAGCCATTGAGTTGTATAGTTGATTGGTATTACATATGCCCCTTGCTTTATTTTTCTACTCCATTTGTTGTAATTGCAATCCTCTTCCAATTCTAATTTGTTTTTTAAGTGAATTACATCTTACAAACCAATTCCAATTGTAATAAGACTTTCTACCTTAGCTAAAAATTTATTCTACTAATTGGATTGCTTCTTTTATTCTAATCCAAGGTAAGATTTGATTTTGTCCCTTTCCTATTTATAAAGAAACTTGGATTGGATTGTTTCTATTCCAAAAGAAATCCTAATAGGACTTGGAATACTTGATGTTCTAACCCTAATACGATTTGGACTATTGGAATTTTATTTCTAATCTTGAGTTGTAATCTAAGTAAAATTTGGTGTCCCCAACTAGAATTGTTATACTACTCCATCTAGGATTGGGTATCCTAATCGACTAGGGTGTGGGTTTACAAATAGCACTGAAAATCTCAATTCCTACTCTATCTTAAATTGATATTTCCTTTCAAATTGTTTTCTTGATCCAAGAATAATTATTACAAAAAAAAAAAACTTGTAAATTTATCCTTGGCTAAACCATGCTCATTTCTTGTTCGTTGACATTTTGTTCTTCTTTCTTTGAGTCTCTAGTGTTACACATTGCTAACCTTGGTGTACCTTGATAAGTTCAATTAAGAACTATAAATTGTGACTATGCCTAATTACATAAAAGGCCGTGAACTCTGAATGTTTATCAATTCCATTTGCAGTCGTCGAGTAATGGGTGTGTGAAGTTAGCATTTTATGCATTTCTAGACAAAATCATGAGCATCTCGAAACATTTTAGGCTAGTAGTAGCCCCTATTGATAATCTTCTTCACCAATGTACAAAGTCCTACATGGCTTACACAGGATCTAAGATGCACTTTCCTAAGGATATAATCTACTGGTTGGGGCCTTACGCACCTCGGCAGTGATTGAAAGTATGACCACTTCTAAACTATGCCTTATTGTAAGACATATCAAGGTACCTTGAGTTTGAACTTTAGAGCTTCATTCTTATGTCCTAGTAGTTCACCAATTTGCAAGTACTACCGAATGTGATTCATTTTATTATCTTCTCCTTCCTCAATGGTCATTTTAACATTTTCTTCAATACTCTAACATGGGTGCATCTCGACTAGCACTTTTTTGTACAAGTGGGAGAATGCTGAGAAAGCCAACTTCCTCAATGCATTGGCTCTCTTTTTCTTGAATCTTGTATTTGCTCTCCATTTTCCAATCATGGTGATCCAAGATAGAGTAGCGAGGGTGGTCATCTTCATGAGATTACACTCATTCAAACCTCTCGAATATACCTCTTAATAGTTTCTAGTTAGCTCCGACAATGTTGGAGCAATTGGGTTCATCTTCTTATTGACCTGTTCTACTAACTTGCTTGTGGGCACGAGAATGGGAATCCACCATGCTACGAAGGTTTGATGTTCCATGTTAAGCAAGCAAATGAGTTAGCAGATATACCATTCAAAAGGCAACAACTAATCAAGGAAAATTTGTTCCCCGCAAATGGCACCACGTGATTGATAACCCTATTTTTATATGGTATTCTTATTAATTTTGGTTAGAAATTGGCTTGTGTTTTGATTTATTTTTACCTATTTTGGCCAAATTTTTCGTTAATTTTATGATCACCGAGTTATCTAATATTTTTTTAGAACTTTTAAGTTCAATCCCAAATTTTCTTCTAATTTGAGAATCAAAAGACTAACCAATTATCTTGCAAACATATACAAGGACTATTTTGTCACTTTATTGTCAAAAGCAAAAGAAAAAAGGAAAAGAAGAAGCTGCGGCCAAAGGAGAAAAAGACAAGAACACAGCGGCAAGAAAACAAATTGTGCTGTAATTAGAAAACAAAAAGTCAAGCATAATTTGATAACAAAAGACTCCTTCAGAAACAAAGAAATAAAAAAGAGAAGCAATTGGGAAACAGGAGACAACTACAATGAGAAGACAAAAGACAGACAAATTCGGGAAAGAAAAGCAGCTGCCCTTCTTCTCTATATAAACAACACATTCGTGCATAAATTTAGAGAGAGGGCAGCACATCCATTCTTTTCTTCTTTTCTTTCTTTAGGTTTTTTTAGCAATTCACGTGCTTTTTTTTTCTTTTCTTTCATTAGTTTAGAAAGCAACCACCTCACTTCAGGTTTATAGAATTTTGAGAATGCAAATGTCCAGCTCCAAGTTCATTGCTCACTCTCACACTGATTATCATTTCAGAAAAGATCTTCATTAGCATTGTTCATCTGACAAAAAATAGTACTTTGGATTCGAGGTACAGGACTATTTTTTCACTTTATTGTCAAAAGCCAAAGCAAAAAAGAAAAGAAAAAGCTATAGCCAAAGGAGAAAAAGACAAGAAAACAAACTGTGCTATAATTAGGAAACAAAAAATCAGCTGTAATTTGGCAACAAAAGACTACTTCAACAATAAGGAAATAAAAGAGATGGAAGCAATTCAAAAACAGAAGACAACCGATATAAGGAGACAAAAGACGGACGGATTTGAGAAAGAAAAGTAGCTGCCCTTCTTCTCTATATAAACAACACATCCGTGCAGAAATTTAGAGAGAGAGTAGCACATCCATTATTTTCTTCTTTTCTTCCTTTACTTTTTTAGCAATTCACGTCATTTTCTTTTCTTTCATTAGTTTAGAAAGTAGCCATCTCACTTCGGGTTTATAGACTTCTAAGAAAGCAGCCGCCATCTTCTTTTCTCTTCAACCCACGTTCTTTCTTTTCTTTTCTTTAGTTTAGGTTTTTAGTGTAGAAAATTGAAAAGGCAGCGGCCACATTCTTTTTTTTCTTTTTTTTCTTTCTTTAGTTAGTTTTATTCTTAGCAAAATTTTAGGAGCCAATTTTTTTCTTCTTGGAAAACATGTTCCTTTGTTTTTCTTTTTCATTAGTTAGAAAAATATTCATACAAGAAAGACTTGTTTTTCACCAAAACAGCACACAACTGTTTTGTCCTTTATACTTCCCAAAGTAGAATGCAAAGCCAACTGCAATTCTCTTGTTTTCACGTCCTTCTCAGTTCTTCATTTCTTTCTTTTCTTTAGTTTAGTTTAGCAATTTTAGCAGTTTGATTTCTTGTGTTTTGTTCCGAAACTTTTGGTTCTTTTTTATTTTCAATTACTGAATACTTTATAGTTTTTATATTTATTGAATGTTTTTTACTTTAATTTTAAGAATTTATTTTAATTTTATTTATGTCTACTTTTATTTCTATTGTTATTGAAAATTATATTATGTTCTAATTCTCTTTTGTTAGAGCTTAGATGGATGTTAATCATGAATAATTAATTCCTAAGACTTGTTCATGCAACCCATATTTCAATTATGAGTTTAATATCATGTTCTTAATGCTTTTAGGTGATTGGCCACCACTAATTGATTTTTTATGCTTGTTTGATACCGTGTAAAGATGACATGCATGTGCTCATGTGATATTAGACCGTGAATTCAATTTAGATAGTAATAATCTAGGTTGTTCATGTGGTTTCAGTAGCAGAACCAAGTTATGGCTATTTAGATTGAATTCGGGAATTTCCATGGCTCCTAATGCATTTAGAAATCTAAATTCACCTCAACCAAGTGTGAGTTGATTGTAATCTAAATAGAGTTATTAGACCAATGTCAGCTATTAATTTACATTAGGGAAATTTCACCATCATAAATTGGAAATTAAATTATTTGCATGACAAGTCAAGAAGTTAATTATGATTGATTAAGTGAAATCGAAGGCTTTAACATCTTAATTGATTGAGTAAATTTTTAGTATAAGTTGCTGCTATCATTTGTTATCAAGTTTCATTCTTTGTTAGTTTATTTAAATCACCATAAAATAATTTGATTGGTTAGCTTTGTTTTTGAATTAATCAAGTTGGTAAGTAATTGGTTAGATTTTTTTCAATCCTCGTGGGAACAATACTTTACTCACCTCTTTATACTTGTTGATATTGTATGCCTGCAATTCACCGAACAGTAATGAAGGGAATATCCACCCCCGAAACCATAATAAACTACTCTCAGACTCTTTGGCCAGAAGGAAACCTATAAAATAGACTTTGGGGTGGTTCTCCAAATAGATGCTCTGATGCCTAAGTTAGCTTTAGGGTTGCAAGATAGCTATAAGTAGTAAGATGCGAGAATTAGGATTTCTCCCCTTTACCTAGTGTCATCATGGTGTATTTATGCATGAGATCTAATATCACATGAATTTGCTATCCTAGAAGTTTGAAATTAAGAATAGTTTTTATCTCTGGAACCCTTCATATGTTGCACCTCCTGACCTTGCATGATGGGCCGAAGTGTAGTACTCATTAGAATTCGTACCTCATTTTGATTTTAGCAAGCCTAGGACAAAGTATGCAGAGATGTCCTAGATCTTAAGAACGTTAAAGTGTCCTATCAATAGACCGCTATGACCTTCTCAAAGATGTTCTCTTAATGAATGGCTTGGAACATGCAATTTGTGTTCACAAAATAGGAAGCCTTTGTGCCCAAAAAACTTACCAACGACACATTGTTCATAATTTTAAAAAAATAGCAGAAAAATCAGGTCAATAGGATAAAGATCTTTAATTTGTTCAAACCCTAACAATTTAGTTGTTAGTGTAGTTAGAAATGTATATCTACGAGACAATGTGTCAACTACTATATTTCCTTTGTCTTGTTTATACTAGATAACATAAGAAAAGAACTAAATAAAGCTTACCCATTTCATGTGTGATAAAACTTATAAGTAATATTTATTATTCAGATTTTCCCTTATTTTAGATTGATTTTTATGTTTAGGTTAATTGGTTAATTTGTTTGTTTATATTTTGTTCTAGATAATGAAGTACGAAAGTTTGAAAGAAAAGGATGTGTAACAAAGGTTTAGAAAGGGAATTTTGAATTTTGAGGGCAAAAGACTTGTCCCTGCAAGGTGTGGCTACGTTCAACAAACTAGGACCCTAACCAAAAGACTTCCTTGTGCAAGACGTGAACACGCCTTGTTAGTTGAAGAGCTAGATGAGTTTCACTTTCAAAAAGGGAGTTCATTGAGAGCTGGTTATAAGGAGAACAATAGTTTTCTATAGCAAACCAAAAGGATTAGGTTGTTAGTTCAATTAGAAATTTTTTTTGGATTGATTATCCAATCCTTCCCTTAGTTATGAATTTGAAGGTAGATATTTTGTTATCTCATCATCATTATCTAGATTTTATCACTCTAGGCACACATTCTATTTAAATATCCTTCCGTTTGTCTTTCCAGATAACCAGAAGGTAAAATAGAGTTAGTTTAGGCAGAAAGTAAAGAAAAAAAAGTAGCATGTTGTTCACCATGAGTGACTAGACATTTTCTTTCTAATTCAAAGGATATTTTGATCCAATTCCCATCATTGTGAGGTTTTGAGTTTAATTATTTTCGCTTGCCTTCAATTTTGGTGCTTGTTGATTCTTGCTTCTATTATCTATGAATAATTTGTGTTGGTCAATCTGATATGTTTATTCAACACATTTCATTATACTACTATCCATAAGTCCAATGATCTGTAATTGTCGTGGATAAGTGGATCAAGTAGCAACTAGATTATGTAGGATTGATCTAGGGGAATTAATGAGACAAGATTGGGCAATTATAGCTATCTCAATTACACAATCTTGGTTTATCTAATTTCAAAGAAGTTAATGCTATCGTTAATTGATATGGAACGCTATCACTAATTGATTTGGATGCTGGGTCTATTTGAATATCTTAGGGAATTAGAAGATTTATTATGGCTATCCTAACAAGTTTTTAATTATATACTTGAATTGGCAAGATACATATTGGTGACCTATGATCAGTGATCCAATTACATGGATCCATGCCCTTGGATCAAAAGTTGACATTATATTTGTTTCTCTTGTTAGATATCTACTTTTAACTTTTTAATCAAGGGCCATCCACTCAAGTTGTGGGGTTATAGTACGAGTTCCCAAGGGTTCACATCATTATCTTTATTGGTGTTGTTGTAAGTGCAAAAGGTATGGAGGTCGATCAAGCAATGATCAAGGCCATATTAGATTGGCTAAAACCTTCCACTGTCTCCAAGGCAAAAAGTTTATATCACTTAGCCTATAGGACATATATGAAGGACTTTTCTACTAAAGCCATCCTTTTAAATGAAATGGTAAATTAAAATATTGGTTTTAATTGGGAAGCTGATCAAGCATTTAATCAACATAAGTGTGATTCAACTTCTGCACCTTTACTAGGTTTGCCTAACTTTTCTAAAACATTTGAGTTATAATGTGATGCACCCACCGGGTATAAACATTAGATCAATTTTGAAGCAAGAGGGCCATCCCATTACTTACTCTAGTGATAAGCTAAATAGAGCTTAACTAAATTATCCAATCTATGATAAAGAATTGTATGTTGTGGTATATGTTTCAAAGAATTGGCAACACTATTTGATGCCAAAAGAGATATACACTAACCATGAGTCTCTCAAACACTTGAATTGTCAAAGTAAGGAAAATATAGTGGCTGATGCTTTGTCTCAAGGGTGTACTCTTCTCACTGCTCTTAACACTAAATTGTTAGCTTCCAAGTTTATTAAAGATTTATTATTACACACCCCAATTTTTCTAGTATTTATGCAGCATATGAACAAATTATTTTCAACAAATTCTATAGGCACAATAGTTATTTATCTCGTAAAGATACGATATGTTGTTGGTTTATACCCTAAGGACCAATTATGTGATGATGGTTTAAGCATATATTGCATCATAATGTTTATAATTAATAACAATGATTATTATGTTTATTTCCATATCTGCATTTTATGAATGAATATAATAATGTCCCAAGAATTTAATTATTCTTAAATTATCCCTAGTCGAGTATTATCATTAAATGGGACAATGATAATGCATTAAGACTAGTATGTGTAGTGACTAATAAAATGTGTCATGATATGAGATATCACGTCAACACATAGGTACATGTTAGAGAACTATGTGCTGGATCAACCCACCGTGAGAAATGCTATATGGGTTATCATATGAAGTGTCATAAGCATTTCTTATAATGATGATGGTGTAAGTGATCCTTAGACTTGAGGTCATCAGAGATCCCAACATGACTAGTTGCATGTTTTGATGCTACTAAACGTTACTCGTAAGAAGGTGAACTATAAAAGTGGCAATTGAACATGTAATGAATCATGTAGTGGGATGTTGAGTGATCAAGATAAAAATTTTCCCTTCCTATATAATGGGAGTGATATCTTTGGGCCCCTTGATCAAGTAAGACAATAAAATGCATGGCCATACTCAAATGAGTCGATATGTGATATCGAGCTCATTTGCTTAGATGTGTCTACCTGGGAAACAAGAAATGCAAAGATTGAACTATGCAAGTATGACACGCTCCATGGCTCATGTTCAATCAAGATATCTAGGGCAAATGGATTGAATTACATAGTAACATTTATCACAAGAAAAGTAATGTTGAATTACTAATATTCTCATAACTTGGGTAGCATTAATGCATTTCTAGACATCGCTCAATGTTTATGGCATAAAATAGATTTTATGTCATTGCCAACATTATAAGAATCTATTTTATGCCATACTTAGATGTATTCAAAAGAAGTGTAAAATGTGATGAATTTTGGTTAATTTAAAAATCCTATTATGAATAGGACTCTATATGGTTTCCGATCTAAATCGGAATTTGGTTTTGGTTTCTAAATGGTTTTGTTTTGGTGTTAACAAATCCAAAAAAGTTTTGGATTTATTAATTCGTGAAATGGCCAAAAATTAGAAGCAAAATAAGAATGGGATTCTTGTTTTGGCAACTAATGAAATTTGGAAAGTTGAAATTTAGAAAGTCCCAAGAATAGATTAGAACTTGGAGTTCAAGCAAAACTTTTTAGAAGAGGTTTTAGCCTAATCTATTTTCTATAAATTTGGACTTCTAATTTCTGCAGCCAGCAAACCCAACATATGATTTAGAATTCATGTTTTTTCTACAAGAAAACCGAAGCTAATTTTTCTTTGAAAAATAAAAATTATACAGCAAATTTTCCAGCCAAAAACCGAACCTACCTTCTTGTTTAGCAAATCTTTTTCGGCCCTTTTCTTGAGAAGAACTGCAGCTAAATTTGCTACAACATAAGAAACTTTTCTGCTATTCTTTAGAAGAAAAATAATTGCTTCTTGAGTTGAAAAGAGCAAGAAAAACTGAAACTTGGAGAACCTTCAAAACCTGAAACCGGAAGCAAAGTTATAGGCTAGCACCAACGGTTCTTTTCTTGCTTTTTCCTTAGTTAATTATGTGAAAATTAACTTGGGACTTGGAGACAATCATGTGGATACCATAAAGGCAAGGCTCTTTTGGCTGTTGTTGTGATTCGATGAGCAAACAACTCCACACAAGAAAGATCATCCCTTACTTGTAAAAGGTAAAACTCCTCACGACCGGTTTGAAATCACTTCGTAAGGATCCTTGAAGGAACTCAAAAATTTTAAAATTCTGCTGCGTGCCATATTTGATTTCCTAGATATGTGTGCCTACTTATACATTGTGTGAGTTATTAGACATTTTGGAGTATTAAAAACTTTAAACATCTCAATTGAACATTTTTATTGGTCTAATATGGAAAAAGCATGTAAAAATATTTGTGATAGGTGTATTCCATGTAGACAAACAAACTCTAAATCCCTTCTATAAGGGCTGTTCTTGCCACTTCCCATACCTAGTTCACCTTCGACTAACATTTCTATGTATTTTATACTTGTATTTCCATGGTCGTCAAGAGGTATAGATTCAATTTTTGTTGTAGTGAAGTGTTTTTCTAAAATGGCTCATTTTATTGCTTCTAAGAAATTCGATGATGCCAATTAAATAGCCAACTTGTTGTTCAAGGAGGTGGTTTGTTTGGAGTTTTGCATTGTCTTTGAAAGGGATGTGAAATTTGTTAGCTATTTTAGAGAACTCTCTAGAGTAAGTTGTGTACTAAATTGCTATTCTCAACACATAGTCATTCACAAACTGATAATCCAACTAAGGTAACTAAACATACACTTGGTACACTTGGTCCGCCTAGTCATCCACAAAAAAAAATTGAAAACTTGACAAGAATGCTTACCAATAGCTGAGTTTACATATAATCATACGATTCATACTTCCACTAAATTTTCACCTTTTGAAATTGTTTGTAACTTTAATCCCTTATCAACATTGGATTTGACTTCTTTACTGTGAAAAATCAATTAAGTTTAGATGAAGCCAATAAAGCTAAGGTTGGGTGAGAAAGTTCACATGTACATTGAGAAGAAAACTGAGCTATATGTGGAAAGCGCCAATAGGAGTAAAAAATTAGTATTTGAATGTGGTGATTGGGTTTGTGTACATAAGAGGAAAAAAAGTTCCTTACTCAAAGGCAAACAAAGTTGTATCCTCAAGGATGTGGATTTTTTCAAGTTGTGGCGCACAACAATGGTAATATTCACACTCTTAACCCACCTGGTGAGTATGGTATTAGTGCTACCTTTAATGTTGCTAACTTATCTTTATGTGAATTTGATGTAGCTAATCTTGATTCGAGGTTGGGGGGAAAAAATCATGATTCGAGGATAAATTCTTTCAAGAAAATGGGGAATGATGGAGATCAAAGTGCACAAACATAACTAGATTCAAACCAAGGCATGAAAGAGACATGGAAGCATGGATGATCAAGTTAAAGGAATAATTCATGGACCTTTACGCTTAAAATACATGAATCAATATCCATTGATGGGCATTCACGGGCCAACGACAAAGGCTATAACCAAAATGCTGAAAGAAGTACTTACTGGACTCATTAAAGAAGTTCAGGCAAAAGAAGAGTACGAGATTGGAGATTACAAGCCTCATTTGAAATTACATCTTAAGTGTAATCACCAATGGACCTTTATTTATATCATTTAATGTATTTAGGGTCCAGCTCTCCCACAAATTAGGATCATGGCCAAGTTTGATCTAGTCTTGGCCGACCTTAGGGTTTTAAAACCTAGTTGTGTGTTTTAAATTGTAATTGCTTTTTAAAATTAGAGTTGTTCTCGTTCAATATTTTTAAGGGACCTTCTAGATGACTCTCAAATTGTACTATTGGTCAAGTAACTATTAGATCAAGTTTAAGTCTAGGTTCGTTGGTTGGATTTCAAGACAATTCATTTAACCAATACTATTCATTCCACGTCTTAAAAGTTAGCTACTCCTTATCCTAAAGGTTAGGAAGAGCCTTGTAAATCCAAAAAGAATTATGGCACAATCATAATGCACTCAAAATTTCTCAAATGAACTTAAAATTATGAAAATCTCACAAGAAAATTTTATTACTCAAAAAAAAATTTTGTAGGCCAAACCTCGTGCTCCATTTATAAAGTAAGGGTTGGTCTACAAGAATGACCTTAGAAAAATTGACTCCTAACTTGTAGCTAAAGAAATCCTATAATTGGTTGGACTAGATATTCTATAAGAACCCAACCATGAACCTAATTCTATTCTATAAGAACCCAACCATGAACCTAATTCTAAACTAATGCTACATTAAGAAGTTTGGCCTCAACACAACTTGAAAATCTTGTAGGAAGACTCCTTCAAATTTTCAGCTATGGTAGTTTAATTAGACAAGGATAAAACAAAACAAAACAAAAAAACACAATTAGGGCTAGGATTACTCTTGGCCAACTACACACCTAAATTTCAGCCACTACCATAATTTTGTAAAATATTTGGGCCCTAATAAATTAAAAGGCTTAAGCATAATGCCCATCCGCAATTACATTTAGAACATTAATCAACTTGGGCTTATAATCACCAACCCTGGACTCTTCTTTACTTTCAATATCTTTAATGAGTCCATTAAATGCCTCTTTAAATCTTTTAGCCCTAGTCCTCATCATTGCCTATGAGCACCTTGAAGTTGATATTTGAATATTTTTTGAGCCCAAATCCTAACTCGTAATAATGTACAAAAAAAATGATGTGTGCCATATTCTAGGGTTTGCATCAGTTGTCTATGTGAAACTCTTTTGACTTATCAACTAAACTTGATCCTCTTGGTAGTGGCGTCCCTTTTAATCAAAGTGCTTATTCCAAAATTTGTGAATAAGGGTTTTGATTCTTGTCCAAATTTTTAGTTCAATTCAAAAAAGGTAGTTTTGAAACTTGATATCTAATATTGGCAAGTTCTAAGGCTCATCCTTAAGGATGATATTAACAAACCTCAAGCCCAATTTCAATTGTTCTTCATACACTACTCATGGGGGCCCTACATGCCCTACAATTATACCTGGAGTCTCTCACTTCATACTCTTTTGGAAATTATAATTTTTTCTTTTTATTTCGGACCTTGGCTTCTCCTATGATTGGAAGTATAGCCTTAATGGTTGGACTATACTTTTTAGAGTAAGCAATTAGAGACCTAGGTACTAGTTCTTCTTCACTTATTGTCACCCTCGTTCTATGGTGCCTCTATTTCCCTCTCAGCCTCACATATTGTTCCTTCCTCTTTTCTTTTTCTTTTTCTTTTTCTTAACAAATAGACATTTTGTGGTAGTTGGGGGGGGGTGATCAGGTTATCTTTTCATTAATGCATATAAAAAGTGTACATTGTAAAGGGATCATATTGGCAAGTTCTAAGGCTCATCCTTAAGGATCATATTAACAAACCTCAAGCCCAATTTCAATTGTTCTCCATGCACTACTCACGGGGGCCCTACATGCCCTGCAATTAGACCTAGAGTCTCTCACTTCATATTCTTTTGGAAATTGTAATTTTTTCTTTTTATTTCGGACCTTGGCTTCTCTTATGATTGGAAGTATAGCCTTGATGGTTGGATTATACATTTTAGAGTAAGCAATTAGAGGCCTAGATACTAGTTCTTCTTCACTTATTTTCATCCTCCTTCCATGGTGCCTCTATTTCCCTCTCAGCCTCACCTATTGTTCCTTTCTCTTTTCTTTTCTTTTTTTAACAAATAGCCATTTTGTGACTGTGGGGGGAGGGGGGTGAGGGGGGGGAGGGGTTTGGTTACCTTTTTATTAATGCATATAAAAAGTGTACATTGTAAAGGGAGACATAGGCCTTTACTCTCCCAAAATATCTGATAAAGTGGATGGCATGAACCTTGCCACTCTCTATTCTATAAACAACAACATGCACTAATTAAAACCTATAGACAATAGTAAAAATAATACATAAATAAATCATCAAGTCAACAAGATAAACCGAAAATTACAGATTTGGCTTTGATCAACTCTTAGTAGCCCTCGAACTTCCTTTGGCAGACTTGTTAGAGACATGAAAAACCGAAACTCTTTACTCAATTGAGTAGCTCACACCAAGGAACCGTATTTTCCTTTCTGTAGTAATGATCAAAACACACAACCCCTCCCTTAAAAGGTTCCATGGCATTTGGACCTTCTATTCCATACATCCATAGCCACGCTTGAATCACTTTCTATACTATAACCTAGTTTGCCAAATTTAGAGCATAGAACCAAGCCAATCAACTTCCTCCTAGAGACTGATAACTGTCCCTAAAGGGGTATAATATGCAAATATATATCTTCCCACCATATCCCTTAGAACACCCCCACCCCCCCCCCCCCGGCCACAGCCATCTATAATCAACTTTAAATATACCGAAAACTACCACATGACACTCTGTAAGAAAGCCAATAATTGTCTTCATCACAAATCCTAACTCAGTAAAATAGGCCATTCCTATTTCATCACAATTGCTAATTGCTTCCCAATTTCACAAATAATTTCATCACAATTGCTGAAAATGCCACCACAGCTTACAATTAAATGCTCTTGCCAAACTATCCATGGACCAAAATCCACCTCGCTTTCCTCCGTTGGATAGCATAACTCTTGCCATTTCATTCAATGATACAGATTACCATACTCACTTTTACCCGACAAACAATTTGTACACATTTTCTCCAAATTCATCAATACCCCTTTCAGAGGATGCAAAACTAATAATAAAAAGACTAAAATTGATGACAACAAATGTTTAATCCCATATGACCCCTCATGGACAAAAACTTCTTGGCATAAAAAAGCCACCTCCCTATTTAGTGCCAATGAATGTTTCGCTTTTGCTACATTCAAGTCCATTAGCTTCCCATCCGAATACTAATCCTCCAATTCCCTTTCTAGTCTTCTTATCTCCTTTTCCTCCCACTTCACCTATTGTAAAATATTGCCAAAAGCATGGCAACTCCATTCTCTTAATGATACCTTCATCCTCTTAATTTTGTACAGTATGGTTAGAAGAAACCCAGCCTTGGTCGACAAAGCTCAAGCTTCCTTAACCACATCTTGCAAGCCACCATGCTTTGCCCACACATTTAAGAATTGAAATGGTTTAAGACCAAATACTATCTCCACATTGCATGTGATGCAACAGCAAATGATCTGACCCCATCTTGGCCAAATGTTTTACCCACATTGAGATATTCTTCTCCAACCACGTTTAATCAACTACCCCTCTATCCAACCTCTTATATATTCTCTACATTCTCCTCTCCCTCCCCCCCCCCCTGCACCACATAAATAGTGAACCCTCAAACCCAACATCCTTTAGCCCAATTAAATGCAAAAAAATGAAAATAAGGACAAAGTTCACAAGAAAATCAATAAACGATTAATTTTTTATGAAGTTTTAGGGTAATATGAGAATTTTCTTAATCCACTTCCAAATAGAATTAAGGTTTCATGAATCCTTTTATCAATTGGAAACAATATCCTACTATACCAAAGAATCCACGTCCAAGTATGAATAAATTTTCATCAATTTGTTTCTAAATAGGAACAAGAACACAAGTAAAGAAAAGAATAGAATTAGGAATTCCAAATCTTAGAAAGATTAGAACTTTATTTATTGATTGTACTCGAATTTTGAATTTCAAATCAACAAGAATAAGAAAAATTGAGGCTGTTGTGCTCAACACTTGCTACTATAGGGGCAATTCATGGTGTGATTGCACCTAAATCGGCTATGGGTTTTTTTTTTTCTTTTGGAGAATTGAGGGATTACACCCACCTTTTAAAGTGCGATTTGTGCTTCTTCTTCTTCTTCTTTTAGGTAGTATTATAACCCTATTTATTTGGGTCTATGTCCCCAAGTATTAGGGTTTTGTCTTCCATCTTGGAGGTTTATGTACCTAATTTGGAAGGATGGACTATGGATGTACAGGGCAGTATCAAGAAAGGCATGGGCAAGGGTTAGGGTCTAGAGTCCAATGGTTCTTTTATAGCTTGCAGTTTGAGATGCTCCAATAGAGGCCGAAAAGTTAGGATATACAGTAATTTCAATTGCTATTGATGTAAAGGCTACGTACGCTAGCGGTAAACATCAATCTTTTGTGCAATCTTTTTGTTTTTATTTGTCAAATGTTGTCATTACTTTTCTTTGTGGTTAAGATCAAAAACCATGAAGAGGCCTTTTAGGCTATGTCCTGTCTGATTTGCAATTTGCAATGAAATTTCTACCGTTATTGTCAAAAAAAAAAATCAACAAGAATAAGAATAGGATTTGATTACACCTAAACGAAAAAAAAAAACTAAGACATGAGAGAAGAGTAGGAAATAAGGAGTGTAACCACAAGGAAAGAGAAAAAAAGAAACAAAAATTTACAACAAATTAGAGAACAAAAAAAGGAACATTAATTGGTAAACAGTTTTGTGTACAGTACAATGAACAGTCAATGAATAGTAGCCACGAAGAGTACTATGAACAGTAGCGCAAATAATTTTTTTAAATAACAATTCGGCAACAAGATTTATATAATATTCGCAATATGTACAATTTCAATAGGTTACCCAAAATCTCTAATACCAACTTATGTGAACCCCAAAGAGAAAAAATCTTAAAACCCCACAAACAAGATTGAGATGACATAAAGATTCCCAAACGAAATCAAGAAACGAAAAGGTAGAACCGTAGAAGAACATGATCCCTAGTTCATCAACGAATTAATAACATTAGTATAAACAATGAATGAATGACATCACAATCTAGTGGTGCATGGTAGATTGATAGATAACACCTCAAGGACAAACCTTAATTAGTTCAAGTTCTCAAAAGAGGGCAAAAAAAAGGGCAATCCATGCATATTTTATTACTCAAATTCTCAATCTGAACAAACGTGTAAGGCATAGCCTCCTTATACAATTACAAACCTTATTTCAAATTAACTAGAAAAAGAAAATAACTATAAAAATGGAACTACTCTATGAAAAAGAAACAAACTTAAATCCTATAAATTTTAGCAACCCAAACACAATGTTCGACTATGACAAGTATAATAAGGCCCAATCATATCTTGTAGAAAGGTATAAAAGTCTAAAATATAAATAAATAAAATAATAACAAAATAAACTAGTGGATTAGACCAAATTGTAAATAGACCAAAATAGTTTGAAATAAATATAAGTAACATTGGGCTTAATTAAATTAAATGTATTCCACTAACCTCACTTGAGTCTTGAATTATATTCACTTGATCTATCCATCAATAAAGGACTAGACCAAGTGCCAACCTTGGATCTTATCAAAAGGGCAACCATAGAGAGAGATAACAACAAAAGCTAAGAAAGTTCAAATTTTAGCAAAGCTCGTTGATAAGGTGAAATAATTCCATCTCCAATAAGATTTTAAATAGTGTCTACCTTATAATGAAGGAACTTACTCCACCCATACAAGATATCTTTTAAGGACCAAACCAACAAAACTCATTAGACTAACGGACACTACCTCACAACACATAGAGGTTGGTGATGAAGTGAAATAATCCCACATTGAATGAGTGATAGGTTGATATTTTTTATTAATTTTTATCCTTAAAACTTAGAGATTTTAAGTTTAATTAGTAAATTTTATTATTAATTTGTGGCAATTTTTGTGTTTTGTAGGATTATTAGTGGTAAAATAATTTGTTAGTAAAGATAACCGATTAGGAAGATTTTTTGCAAGATTTACTAATAAGATAAGATTTGGTTGTTGCAGGTTGCTACCGTTTGAGTTTTGCTGTCATTCAAATTCTTACAAGACTATGCCACGGTTTGAAATTACAAGACATAGCATGGCTAAACTAAATATTTAAGAAGACTTGGTCAAAACTAAAATCGTTGAAACCATCAAAGAAAGAGATAAGATTTGAACTAAATCTTATAGCTGGATTTAATCTTCCAACTAGAAGATAAAGGGAGCAAATCTTGAAGCAAATCTTGGAGAACGCTTGAAGCAAATCTTGGAGCAAAGCAAGGCACAAAAAGTCTATAAATTCTTGAGAGCTTTGGAAGCAAATCATTAGAGAGTAGTTTTCAGAATTAGGTAGTTGTTCAGCATTAGAGTAGATTTTAGCATTTGTTTCTTTCGGTCATCTTTTTCTTAGTTCATTTTGTAGAATGTTTAATTTTCATGAAATTCTTTCTTTAAGCATTATGTCTAGCTAGAGTTCTTCAACTCTAGGAACTAGGATGTAACCTTTGAATTTTTCTTTAATTTAATCAAAACTATTTGGTTCTTTTTCACTTTTCAAAATCCATTGTTCTTGTTTTACATGGCTTGTAAGAACTTGATCAATTCTTACATGATTTAAGGTGTTGGATGATGGAACAAGAGTTGAAATTCAACATTAGTTGGTAGGAACTTTGGCTATGAATGTGGAGCTACGAGAGTAGAATACAAAATAGCAACCTTAAATTCTTGAGTCCTTAATGTATTTGTGTTAAATTTTGTAGACATGAGAGTGATCACAAAATTGCATGAATAAGAGAGATGCGCCTCGAGAGAGGGTACTCTTAATTGGGTGAATGGTTGTGAGAAAAGTGAAAGCCAGAAGGAACCAAATTAGAGTAGATTGAATTCATTGAGTCTTCATTTGGTGAAATCCAAGTTCCTAGAGGTCATTAATCACTTGAATTTTCCATATTTTTTTGCTAAATATTCTGTTTTGTTTTCATCCCTAAACAAATTTTAAGTGAAATCCAAATAGTTCGAGAGTTTCTTTTCCATTTGGTACTTGACATCCTCCCTGTGGGACGATTCTGGACTAGCTCTATACTACGAGCTACGATCCTTTAATTTGAAGGTAGTAAGACGAGAAAAAGTCGCATCAAATTTTGGCACCGTTGCCGGGGAGGCATTTGCTCAATGTCAAGCCAAAGGGAGTTTTCTCACTACTTTGGATTGTATATTTAAATTTCTTCACTTTCTGTTTTCAGTTTGTTATTTGTTCTCATTTTTTTTTTCTTATTTTTGGTTTATGCCCAGAAGGAACCTTGAACTTGTGCCATTTGATCCAAAAATAGAAAAGACTTGCCGAGCTTTGACAAAAGCTTCACAACAAAAAAAACAAGTGCAGAAAATGGCTGAACAAAACCAAAGGAGAGTGCTAAGGGATTTTGCCACTCGTACCCTTAATGGCACACAAACTAGTATCACAAGGCCTGCTTTAAATGCTAATAACTTTGAATTAAAGCCAGCTTTAATTCAAATGGTGCAGCAAATACAGTTTGGGGGAGATCACAACGAAGATCCTAATATTCATATTTCTAATTTTCTTGAGATTTGTGATACTATAAAGATTAATGGTGTTTTTGATGATGCTATTAGGTGGCGTTTGTTTCCATTTTCTTTAAGAGATAAAGCTAAAGCTTGGTTGAACTCCAAAGCTCTAGGAACCTTTACAACTTGGGCAGGATTATCTCAAGAGTTTTTGAGTAACTACTTTCCTCCTGGTAAGACAGCTAAATTCAGAAATGATATTTTAAGTTTTTACCAATATGAAGGAGAGTCATTGTATGAAGCCTGGGAAAGATTTCAAGAGCTGCAAAGGAAATGTCCTCATCATGGTTTACCTGATTGGTTAATTTTGCAAACTTTTTATAATGGATTAATAGAATCTGTGAGAATAACTGTAGATGCAGCCGCAGAAGGAGCTATAATGAACAAAGATCATGGTGAAGCTATTACATTGTTAGAAGAAATGGCTTCTAATAATTACCATTGGTCTAATGATAGAGGAAGACCTAAGAAAGTTGCAGGTATGTATGAGGTTGAAGGAATAAACATGCTTAATTCAAAATTAGATTCAACAGTGAATATGTTTAAAACAACAAATGCAAATTCAATCTCTAACTCTTGTGAATTTTGTGGAGGATCTCATGTTGGTTCTGAGTGTATGCAGGGTAAAAGTGTTAGTTTTGCAAGAAATAGAATGCTAAATAACCCTTATGCCAACACTTATAACCCCGGACAGAGAAACCATCCGAATTTTGCTTGGAATACCCAAGGAGGAAACAATAGACAAATAAATCCGCCTAGATTCCAACCAAGGCCTTATCAATCTCCAACCAAGCAACCATGGGAGATTGCCATTGAAAGACTTGCCACTGAGGTGAGCAATTCAACAAATGCTACTTCTGAGAGAGTTGGGCAGTTAGAAGGAAGAATAGAGCAACTTAGTAAAAATTTTGAAGCTCAAATTGGCCAATTGGCCAATGCTATGAACACAAGAATGCAAGGTCAGCTGCGAAGCAAAACAGAAACTAACCCAAGAGAGTATTGCAATGCCATAACACTAAGGAGTGGAAGGAATATAGGAGTAGAAGAAGAGGTGACAAAAGATGATGAATTGGTAAGTACAGAAAATGAAGAAGTTGAAAAGAAAAATGAAGTAAAGCGGCCAAGTGAATCTCGTAAAATTGAGTTTAAACCATATGTGCCTCCAATCCCTTTTCCTCAAAGACTCAAACAACACAAGGAGGACCAAAAATTTCAGGAATTCTTGCAAGTTCTCAAGAAATTGCATATCAACATTCCATTTGTGGATGCTATTGCTCAAATTCCTTCATATGGTAAGTTTTTGAAGGAGATCATGTCAAAGAAAAGGAAGATGGAAGACTTGATACAATTCCTCTACTAGAGGAATGTAGTGCTGTGAATCAACAAAAATTGCCTAAAAAACTAAGGGATTCAGGGGGTTTTTCTATTCCTTGTACTATTGGTTCTATAAATTTCTCAAAAGCTTTGTGTGACTTGGGTGCAAGTGTATCTATAATGCCATTATTTATTGCTAGGAAATTAGGACTAAATGAATTGCAGCCAACTAATGTTACTTTGCAATTGGTTGACAGGTCCTTAAAGCATCCCATTGGAATTCTCGAAAATGTGCTTGTCAAGGTAAAGCAATTATTTATTCCAGTTGATTTTTTTATTATTGAAATGGAGGAGGATGTGAATATTCCAATCATTTTTGAGCGACCATTTTTGGCTATAGCTAGAGCAATTATTGATGTAAAGAAGGGTAAACTGAAATTCAAAGTTGGTGAAGAAGAGATAGAATTTAATCTTTTTAATTCATGCACTAATCCTTGTTTTACTGATCATGTGCTTTGTGTTGATGTTTTGATGAAGTGATCAAGGAGAAGTACAGTTTGCAAAATTTTAAAGAACCATATCAAGATTGTTTAGTGAATGCAGGAATCAAGAGAAATGAAAATGAAGAGATATATAAATTCTTGGAAGAACCAAAACTCAATTTCTGTGAAGAGTTAACTAGAGGCATAAATGGTACAATGCCAATGGTTGTGAATGCAAATGTTACTAATCCACAGTTGGAGATGTCTTGAGATTGAAGCCTCACTTGGTGGGATGTTACAACTATAGGGAGTTCTTTCTCTCACTCTACTCTTTGAATTTTGTTGGAAATTGGCTAGACGTTTTGTGATAAAATTCTGTGCTTGTTGCTACTTTGTGGTGATTGTTCTATTATTGTGCTTGTTTCGATTATGTGCTTGACTGCTTTTAAGTTGCTTTTCATTTTAAGCCATTGGGGACAATGGCTGAAATGAGTTTGGGGGGAAGATGATGATTGGATGATATTTTTGCTGGTTTGTTTTCATTTGCTAGAATGTTAATAAAAAAATTTTAAAATTTATTTAGAAAATCTGAAAAATTTTATTTTGAAGGATTGGTCTTTATGGCTTGTGATGAGATAGGTTTTAAGGTTACACTAGTGACAAATGAAGAATGCTTTGAGTAGTGTATAATTCAATCCTTGGGAAAGTTTTTTTTGTGGTTTAAAGCTGCTAAACGTTTTGAGCACTAAAAGCTGTGATCATTTGGTTATTTATGTGCAAGGTGGGTTTCTATAACTAAAGTCTTCACTCTCTATATATCTAGAAAAAAAAAAGAAAGAAAGAAAAAAAAGAAGATGTGAATTTGGTCTTGTTTAACTGGTGCTTGAAGCAAAATGAGTAGATGACTTTATTTGATCCAAACATGATGGTGTAAGGCCTTCTTTGAGCCGTTTGAGCCTTTCAAGCCAACCATATGAATGTTATATCCCTAGGTCCCTTTTTGAGCCTAAAAGAAAGAATAGAGAGAACCACCATTCCTTTTCTTTCTATTAAACCACATTGACTACCCATTAGCCTACAATTTGATAATTTCTTTTCCACTCTTCAGAGTTTAATGCATATTTTTCATTAAATAGGGATACAAGGGAAAAGAGTGTTTAAGGGAGAAAAAACGATGAATGGTGAGGGGTAAGAGTTGATGGGAAAAGGGGATTCATGTATTTTGGCTTGGGAAGTGTTCATATTTGCATTTTTCTGTGTCAAAGAAAAAAAAAGAAGAAGAATAAGAAGAAAAAAAAAAGAAAGAAGAAAAGAAAAAAAAAGGAAAAAGAAAAAAATGTAAATATGTTCTATTGTTTTATTTTGAAAAGAATAAGTTCCAGGAAGGGCTGTGAGCTTGTTTAGAGTTGTATTATGCAAGAAAAAGGGATGTATTGAAAAATGAGTTTGGGGGTGATAACTCTATTTTATATAGGGTTTTCTTATTAATTTTGGTTAGAAATTGGCTTGTGTTTTAATTTGTTTTTACATATTTTGGCCAAATTATCCTTGGATTTTATGATTTCTAAGTTTTTTAATATTTCTAGAACTTTTTGAGCTTAATCTTGAATTTTTCTTCTAAATTGAGAACAAAGGACTAACCAATTATTTTGTTACTTTATAGCAAAGAAAGCTTATCAAAGCTTGACCAAATTACTTCAACACAAAGACAAAGAAGATTTTTGTTGGTTTGCAACAAAGAAACACAGTAGAGAGAGACAAAAAAAGGAAACAAAGTTGAATACAAAGAAGGAAAAATTCTAGAAGATGCATGGAAGAAACAGCCAAGTAACCACAACAAACAAAAGAGGAAACCAAGCTGAAATTTGTTAACAAAAATTTGGACAACAAAGAAACAAAGGAAAAAGGAAACACTTGAGCGGACAACAAAGCGAAGCGAAACAAAGACAAGAAGAACCGAGTTGGGTTGCAAATTAATTTGGAAACAACCTATGGTTGAGATTTGGAAGCAAAAGAGATTCGTTTCAAGTTGAAGACAAAGAGCAAAACAAAGAAGGATTTGGATTTGTAGAATTTAGAAATAAACAACCAATCTTTTGCTCTATATAAAGCACACAACCGAGAGGAAGAAAGGAAGCAACCACTCTTCGGTCCTTTCTTTTTCTTTTCTTCTCATTAGTTTAGGAGTAGTAGTAGCACATCCATCTTGTTTTTCTTTTCTTCTTTTAGTTTAGATTTAGTTTTAGCCAAGCTCTTCTTCTTTCTGTTTTCTTTCATTATTTTAGAAGCAACCGTGTAACTTTGGGTTAGCAGAATTTTCTGAAGCCGTTTTCTTTCTTTTGGGAACCGCACGTACTTTGTTTTCTTGTTTCTCTTCTTATTTTCAGTTTTCTTCAGAATTTCAGTAGCTTCCTATGCTCGGTCTTCTTCAAATTTCTCTTTTTCTTCTCGGGTTTTCTGCAGCAGTTCCATTTTTCTTCTCGGCTTAGTTTGCTGCAGAATTTTAGTTGTCTTCTTGTTGTTCCTCCTGTTTTTCCTGTCAATCCTTTGTCCTTCTTTTGGTTATCTTCAGTAGTTTAGAACACAGATAGAATCTCAGCCGCCAAACTTGACTTGAGTTGAAAGCAGCAAATTGTTTTTTCTTTCTCTTTGGAAGCTACGGGTGCAGTACAACAAGGAAACAGAATATTGATTGTTTGACTTCAAGTTTTGGTTTCTTTTGTCTTTTCTTGTTTTCTTTAGTTTAGTAAATTTAGTTTTCTTTCCTTGTTTGTTTTTTTTTTTGTATAATTTAGCAACTTTAGTAATTTAATTTCTTGTGCTTTGTTATGAAATTTTTAGTTGTGTTTTATTTTCAAGTAGTAAGATGTTTATAGCTTTAATATAATTATTTTAATTTTAAGAATTTGTTTTAATTTCAATTATGTCTATTTTTATTTTTGTTGTTAGTTTAACTTTCATTATGTTCTAATTTCTTTCGTTAGAGATTAGATGGATCTTAATCATGAATAATTAATTCTTAAGACTTGTTCATGCAATCTATATTTCAATTATGAGTTTAATATCATGTTCTTAATGCTTTTAGGTGATTGATCGCCACTTAATTGATTTTTTATGCTTGTTTGATACCGTGTGGAGATGACATGCATGTGCTCATGTGATATTAAACCGTGAATTCAATTTAGACGGTAATAATTTAGGTTGTTCATGTGGTTTCGGTAGTAGAACTAAGTTGTGGCTACTTACATTGAATCCGGGAATTTCCATAGTTCTTAATGCATTTAGAAATCTAAATTCACCTAGACCAAGTGTGAGTTGATTTTAATCTAAATAGGGTTATTAGACCGATGTCGGCTATTAATTTACATTAGGGAAATTTCACCATCATAATTTGGAATTTAAGTTAATTGCATGACAAGTCAAGAGAGTTAATTAGGATTGATTAAGTGAAATCGAAATCTCTAACATCTTTATTAATTTGGTAAATTTTTAATATTTGTTTATTGTTATAAATTTTCATTCTTTGTTAAGTTTAGTTAAATTGCATGAAAGCTTTTTAATAGGTTAGCTTGTTCTTGAATTAGTCAATTTGGTACGTAATTGGTTAAATTGAAATCAATCCTCGTAGAACGATACTCTACTTATCACTTTATTACTTGTTGATATTGTACGTTTGCAATTCACCGAACAAGTTTTTGGCGCCGTTGCCGGGGATTGAATTTACTAATTTTTTCCAATTGCTATTGATATTGATTGATTCTTGGTAGAGACTAGCCATTTAATTTTTATTTCTTTTTCTTGGATTCTTGTCAAAGGAATTCAAAAGTTGCATGAATTTGAGAAGTCGGAAAGGAGAACTGGAAGAATTTGATCCTGAACCCGAAAGAACAATTCTAAGAGGATTGAAAGAGCAAGAGTTAGTCATTGACACAAATCCAATGGCGGCCGAAGAAGAACATCTCCCAATTCAACCTCAAAGGAGAACTTTGATGGACTATTCCGCTCCAACGGTTCAAAATTCCACTTCAAGCATCAGAAGGCCAGCAATTCAAGCCAACAATTTTGAGCTCAAGCCGTCCTTGATCCAAATGCTTCAAAATGCTGCTCAATTCAGTGGCTTGCCGAATGAAGATCCTAACCTCCACATTGAAGCTTTTCTTGAAATTTGTGATACCATTAAATATAATGGAGTTCACAATGATGCTATTAGACTTAGGCTATTTCCATTCTCTTTACGTGATAAAGCTAAGTTGTGGTTATCTTCTCTTCCTACAGGTTCTATAATCACTTGGGAGGATATGGCCCAAAAGTTTCTAAGCCGGTATTTTCCCCCTGCCAAGTCAGCAAAAATGAGGAATGATATCACCACATTCATACAAAATGATGGAGAATCCCTATATGAGGCATGGGAAAGGTTTAAGGAGCTGCTAAGGAGATGTCCACACCATGGTATTCCAATTTGGATGCAAGTGCAAACGTTCTATAATGGAATTGGTCCAAATATGAGAAGTACTATAGATGTCGCAGCTGGTGGTACATTGAATAATAAAACTCCTGAAGAAGCTTTTGAGTTAATTGATCAAATGGCGTCTAATAGCTATCAATGGCCAACTGAAAGATTCAATGCCAAAAAACCAAGTGGAGTGCATGAGATTGATGTTAATACTGCCATTGCTGCTCAATTTGCTGCTTTGAATAGAAAGATAGACTCGGTTTTGAAGATAAAGGAGACAACTTGCGACTTCTATGGTGGAAGACACGAGTCAACTGCTTGTCAGGTAAATCATAATTCTTATACTACTGAAGATGCTAATTTTGTTTCTAATTTCAACAGGGGACCTCAAAATAATCCTTACTCAAATACATACAATCCCGGATGGAGGAATCACCCTAATCTTTCTTGGGGAGGGCAAAATCAGCAACCAATGAACCCACCTAGACCAACATTTCCACCACCCATGGAGAAGCCAAATAAGAACCTTGAGGAAATGGTGGCAAAGCTTATTCAATCAAATTAGGAAGTGATGAATCATTTTGAAAGTCGCATGAACAATCAAGATGCAACAATTCGACAAATGGAGGTAAGTATTCGGAATGTGGAAAAACAAGTTGGTCAACTTGCTAGCCAAATATCCGAGAGACCATATGGTGGTCTTCCGAGCAACACTGTGAAGAATCCAATTGAGAATGCAAAAGCCATCACCCTAAGGAGTGGAAAACAACTTAAAAATGAAGAAAAAGGTGAAGGAGAAAAAGAGGAGTCCAAAGCCGATTTGAAGGATGAAGCCGACCCAAAAATCTCAAAAGAAGAACCACCTCAAAGCAAGCTATTTCCCGACAATCCTAAGCCATATGTGCCTCCTATTCCTTTTCCAGAGCGACTTAAGCAGCACAAAATAGATAAGCAATTCTCCAAGTTTCTTGATGTGTTTAAAAAATTGCACATTAACATTCCTTTTGCAGATGCATTGGCTCAAATGCCAAGCTATGCAAAGTTCTTAAAGGAAATCTTGGCAAACAAGAGGAAGTTGGAGGATTATGAGACAGTCAACCTCACTGAAGAATGCTTTGCTATTCTGCAAAATAAGCTACCACCGAAGCTTAAAGATCCAGGGAGTTTTTCGATTCCTTGCACAATTGGTGATTCTTATTTTGACAAAGCTTTATGTGATCTTGGTGCTAGTGTTAATCTAATGCCTTATTCTATTTTTAAGAAACTTGGACTAGGAGAAGTCAAGGGCACCACTGTGTCTCTTCAACTAGCAGATCGATCTCTAAAATATCCAAGAGGTGTGGTGGAGGATGTGTTGATCAAAGTTGACAAATTTATTTTTCCTGCAGATTTCAATTTGTTAGAAATGGAGGAAGACTTTGAAGTACCACTTATTTTAGGCCGACCATTCCTAGCCACTGGACGAGCTCTAATTGATGTTCAACAAGGAAAATTAATTCTTAGAGTTCAAAATGAGCAAGTCACTTTCAATGTGTTCAAAGCAATGAAATTTTCTTCTGATCGAAGTAATTGCTTGCAAATTGAAGTGGTGGACGAAATTGTCAAAAATGTTGCATTCAATGCCATAACCGATGACCCAATTGAGAAGTGTATGGTTCAATCATTGAGGAAGGAGCAATACAAGCCGGTCATCCAACCACAAAGGAGGCTTAATCCAAATTTAGAAGTAATTGAGAATGCAATGGTGGCTTCTACAAAATCAATGAAGAACATGCAGATGTGGTCCAAGCAATTGGTAAAAATTTAATTATTTGAGCGATAGAGGACGTCAAGCATAACGACGTTAAACAATTGCGCTACTTGGGAGGCAACCCAATTTATTTTACCTTGATTTCTTTTATTTTGTCTTATTATTATTATTATTATTATTATTATTATTATTATTATTTTATTAATTTTTATTAGTTTTTGCTGCACGAAATTTTGCTTCACATGTTTGCTGCACCAGTCAAAAGAAGAATTCGGTTCAAGGCATTCCCATTGGATTTTTGTGCTGAAATTTTACAGGAAGGTAGAAGATTCCACCCGGTTTCTATCCACCAAATTTCAGAATTTTTGGAGCTGTTTTGGTACCTGAACAACATACATCTTCAACAGCTCTTCAAAACAGGGCAGTTTCCTAATCTTTTGTTTTTCTTAAGTTCTCTTTAGTTGCTATACTTGATCTTGCTCCTTGCTGCATTGAGGACAATGCTCACTTTTAAGTTGGGGGTGGGATACATGAAATTTTGTGCTGAATTTCTATCCAAATTTTTTGCAAGATTTCAATTTTATAGAGTTAAACAGAAAAGTCCTTCCAAATTTTCAATTTTATTGATATCTTCTTTGTAATTCTTACTCTTTTGATACTCATTTAGAATAATTTTGAGTTATATGCATTAGTTATTTGGGTTGGAATGTATGAATGAGGCAAGTATGATTAGTCTTTGTTTTGAAAATTTTAAAGCATCTTGTTGATTTAATGATTGAATTGAATGAGAATGTGCAAGATTTGATATACATTGAACCCATTGTGAGTATTTGAGCCTAAGAGCAATTTCTTTTTCTTTGCTCACATGTTTCTTTGATTGAGTGTTGTCAAATATGGTATGTTCATTCTAGAACTTGCTTTCTTATGCATGTTGAGATCACATTGTGGATTCATGCTTTGAAATGATAAGGGCACTTAGGATTAACCATTTTTAACTTTCTGAAAAGCTTAACCATTACATATACCCCTAGTCAACCAATTTTGAGCCTTAACCTTTCTTTGTTATAACACCACATCATTAGCCTTAAACCGTTGTTTTTGTTTACCATCGTTGAACCCTTTATCAAGAGTATGTAGGAATGAATTGCATGATAAAATGTCTATTGATTCCAAAGAAAAGAACCAAAGAAAAAAAAACAAGAAGAGAAAAAAGAAAAGAAAAAAAAAAGAGGAAGAGAAGTGAACAATATTCCCTACGAAGAGTGGACAAAGTTAATGTTTTCATTGTGTACAAGATGGTCCAATTATATGATGAAGTTGTAAAAAGGGGATACATGTTATTTGGAATAAAGAAGTGGTTCTAATATGCTACTTGTTGCTTTTTAGTCATGCAAGGAAGTTTCTACATAACTTGATTTGTGAAAACCTAAATTTTCCTTTCTTTTTACCTACCTTTGCCTAAGCCCCGTTACAACCTTTCTAAAGACCCTTTGATTATTGCATGGATTCATATTTATTAGTGGTGGAGATGTGATATATAAGCAAGCCTATGGTAATGACATGCTATGTTTGACTTGAGTGCTGAATGAAACCCCTAAACACTTTGAGTGATTAGAGTGCAACCTATGAGAGGTTATCAAATCTTGTGCATTTGATTTCGACGAAATTGTTGGAATTCATGAGATGTGTATTTTGTTAAAGAAAAGGGGCTACGAATACTTGTTCTTTGGATTATTATTCCAATCTGGATCTCTAATGTGTAATGACTTTGAATTATTTATGGATGGGTTAGAAAGGGTATGGAATGAAAAGAAAGATATTTATCTAGTGCAAGCTTGAGGACAAGCTTTGATCTAAGTTGGGGGTAATTTGATAACTCTATTTTATATAGGATTTTCTTATTAATTTTGGTTAGAAATTGGCTTGTGTTTTAATTTGTTTTTACATATTTTGGTCAAATTATCCTTGGATTTTATGATTTCTAAGTTTTCTAATATTTCTAGAACTTTTTGAGCTTAATCTTGAATTTTTCTTCTAAATTGAGAACAAAGGACTAACCAATTATTTTGTTATTTTATAGCAAAGAAAGCTTATCAAAGCTTGACCAAATTACTTCAACAAAAAGACAAAGAAGATTTTTGTTGGCTGCAACAAAGAAACACAACCGAGAGAGAGACAAGAAAAGGAAACAAAGTGGAATACCAAGAAGGAAAACTTCTAGAAGATGCATGGAAGAAACAGCCGAGTAACCACAACAAACAAAAGAGGAAACCAAGTTGAAATTTGGTAACAAAAATTTGGATAACAAAGAAAAAAAGGAAAAAGGAAACACTTCGGGCAGCAACAAAACAGAAAAACAGAAACAAAGACAAGAAGAACCGAGCTGGGTTGCAAATTAATTTGGAAACAACCTATGGTTGAGATTTGGAAGCAAAAGAGATTCGTTTCAAGTTGAAGACAAAGAGCAAAACAAAGAAGGATTTGGATTTGTAGAATTTAGAAATAAACAACCAATCTTTTGCTCTATATAAAGCACACAACCGAGAGGAAGAAAGGAAACAACCACTCTTCGGTCCTTTCTTTTTCTTTTCTTCTCATTAGTTTAGGAGTAGTAGTAGCACATCCATCCTGTTTTTCTTTTCTTCTTTTAGTTTAGATTTAGTTTTAGCCAAGCTCTTCTTCTTTCTGTTTTCTTTCATTATTTTAGAAGCAACCGTGTAACTTTGGGTAAGCAGAATTTTCTAAAGCCGTTTTCTTTCTTTTGGGAACCGCACGTACTTTGTTTTCTTGTTTCTCTTCTTGTTTTCAGTTTTCTTCAGAATTTCAGTAGCTTCCTATGCTCGGTCTTCTTCAGATTTCTCTTTTTCTTCTCGGGTTTTCTGCAGCAGTTCCATTTTTCTTCTCGGTTTAGTTTGCTGCAGAATTTTAGTTGTCTTCTTGTTGTTCCTCCTGTTTTTCCTGTCAATCCTTTGTCCTTCTTTTGGTTATCTTCAGTAGTTTAGAACACAAATAGAATCTCAGCCGCCAAGCTTGACTTGAGTTGAAAGCAGCAAATTGTTTTTTTCTTTCTCTTTGGAAGCTACGGGTGCAGTACAACAAGGAAACAGAATATTGATTGTTTGACTTCAAGTTTTGGTTTCTTTTGTCTTTTCTTGTTTTCTTTAGTTTAGTAAATTTAGTTTTCTTTCCTTGTTTGTTTTTTTTTTTAGTATAATTTAGCAACTTTAGTAATTTAATTTCTTGTGCTTTGTTATGAAATTTTTAGTTGTGTTTTATTTTCAAGTAGTAATATGTTTATAGCTTTAATATAATTATTTTAATTTTAAGAATTTGTTTTAATTTCAATTATGTCTATTTTTATTTTTGTTGTTAGTTTAACTTTCATTATGTTCTAATTTCTTTCGTTAGAGATTAGATGGATCTTAATCATGAATAATTAATTCTTAAGACTTGTTCATGCAATCTATATTTCAATTATGAGTTTAATATCATGTTCTTAATGCTTTTAGGTGATTGATCGCCACTTAATTGATTTTTGATGCTTGTTTGATACCGTGTGGAGATGACATGCATGTGCTCATGTGATATTAAACCGTGAATTCAATTTAGACGGTAATAATCTAGGTTGTTCATGTGGTTTCGGTAGTAGAACTAAGTCGTGGCTACTTAGATTGAATCCGGGAATTTCCATAGTTCTTAATGCATTTAGAAATCTAAATTCACCTAGACCAAGTGTGAGTTGATTTTAATCTAACTAGGGTTATTAGACCGATGTCGGCTATTAATTTACATTAGGGAAATTTCACCATCATAATTTGGAATTTAAGTTAATTGCATGACAAGTCAAGAGAGTTAATTAGGATTGATTAAGTGAAATCGAAATCTCTAACATCTTTATTAATTTGGTAAATTTTTAATATTTGTTTATTGTTATAAATTTTCATTCTTTGTTAAGTTTAGTTAAATTGCATGAAAGCTTTTTAATAGGTTAGCTTGTTCTTGAATTAGTCAATTTGGTACGTAATTGGTTAAATTGAAATCAATCCTCGTGGGAACGATACTCTACTTATCACTTTATTACTTGTTGATATTGTACACTTGCAATTCACCGAACAGGGGGTGAAGTGTTAAAAGTATTTCTATGATATGCATAACTCTTCGCTTCGATTTTTATCCTTTATCCTTTTCATTTCATAGCCAAGTCCCTAAGTCTAACATTACAAACTTAAAAGTCCTACTTGATTTGGATTGGGTTGGTTGTCTATAAATAAGTGAAGAGTGTCATGAAAAGCAAGTCCAGAAAAGAAAAAGAAAAAGAAAAAAAGATCTGTTGCAAAAGAATAAGAGAGAATTGAAGATATTTAGGTTGTGTGAAACTTTTCTAAGCCATGAATAGTTGAATGAGAACAACTATACACACACACACTTTAGTGGCTTTGAACTATAGAAAATTGCTTCTTGGATTGGACATTTACATGAGCATGTATTTGGAATTTGTCAAAAAGTTGTTTCTAAGAAATCTCTGAGGCTAGCTATATTACTTAATCCTAAATAAAGGTTTTACTTGATTTTTTTTTGCTTGAGGACAAGCAAATCTTTCAGTTTGGGGGTATTGAAGATGATGATTGGATGATATTTTTGCTGGTTTGTTTTCATTTGCTAGTATGTTAATAAAAAAAATTAATTAAAAAAAATCATTTGCTAGTATGTTTAAAAAAAAATTTATTTATTTAGAAAATCTGAAAAATTTTCTTTTGAAGGATTGGTCTTTATGGCTTGTGATGAGATAGGTTTTAAGGTTACACTAGTGACAAATGAAGAATGCTTTGAGTAGTATATAATTCAATCCTTGGGAAAGTTTTTTTTGTGGTTTAAAGCTGCTAAACCTTTTTGAGCACTAAAAGCTGTGATCATTTAGTTATTTATGTGCAAGGTGGGTTTCTATAACTAAAGTCTTCACTCCCCATATATCTAGAAAAAAAAAAAAAAAGATGTGAATTTGGACTTGTTTGATTGGTGCTTGAAGCAAAATGAGTAGATGACTTTACTTGATCCAAAGATGATGGTGTAAGGCCTTCTTTGAACCGTTTGAGCCTTTCAAGCCAACCATATGAATGTTATATCCCTAGGTCCCTATTTGAGCCTAAAAGAAAGAATGTAGAGAACCACCATTCGTTTTCTTTCTATTAAACCACATTGACTACCCATTAGCCTACAATTTCATAATTTCTTTTTCACTCTTCAGAGTTTAATGCATATTTTTCATTAAATAGGGATACATGGGAAAAGAGTGTTTAAGGGAGAAAAAACGATGAATGAGGAGGGGTAAGAGTTGATGGAAAAAGGGGATTCATGTATTTTGGCTTGGGAAGTGTTCATATTTGCATTTTTCTGTGTCAAAAAAAAAAAGAAGAAGAAGAAGAAGAAAAAAAGAAAAAAGAAAGAAGACAAGAAAAAAAAAAGGAAAAAGAAAAAAATGTAAATATGTTCTATTGTTTTATTTTGAAAAGAATAAGTTCCAGGAAGGGCTGTGAGCTTGTTTAGAGTTGTATTATGCAAGAAAAAGGGATATATTGAAAAATGAGTTTGGGGGTGAAGTGTTAAAAGTATTTCTATGATATGCGTAACTCTTCCCTTTGATTTTTATCATTTATCCTTTTCATTTCATAGCCAAGTCCTTAAGCCTAACATTACAAGCTTAAAAGTCCTACTTGATTTGGATTGGGTTGGTTGTCTATAAATAAATGAAGAGTGTCATGAAAAGCAAGTCCGGAAAAGAAAAAGAAAAAGAAAAAGAAAAAAAGATCTGTTGCAAAAGAATAAGAGAGAATTGAAGATATTTGGGTTGTGTGAAACTTTTCTAAGCCATGAATAGTTGAATGAGAACAGCTATACACACACACACTTGAGTGGCTTTAAACTATAGAAAATTGCTTCTTGGATTGGATGTTTACATGAGCATGCATTTGGAATTTGTCAGAAAGTTGTTTCTAAGAAATCTCTGAGGGTAGCTATATTACTTAATCCTAAATAAAGGTTTTACTTGATTTCTTTTTGCTTGAGGACAAGCAAATCTTTGAGTTTGGGGGTATTTGATAGGTTGATATTTTTTATTAAGTTTTATCCTTAAAACTTAGAGTTTTTAAGTTTAATTAGTAAATTTTATTATTAAGTTGTGGTAGTTTTTGTGTTTTATAGGATTTTTAGTGGTAAAATAATTTATTAATAAAGATAACTGATTAGGAAGATTTTTTGCAAGATTTACTAATAAGATAAGATTTGGTTGTTGCAGGTTGCTACCGTTTGAGTTTTGCTGTCATTCAAATTCTTAGAAGACTATGCCACGGTTTGAAATTACAAGACATAGCATGGCTAAACTAAATATTTAAGAAGACTTGGTCAAAACTAAAATCGTTGAAACCATCGAAGAAAGAGATAAGATTTGAACTAAATCTTATAGCTGGATTTAATCTTCCTACTAGAAGATAAAGGGAGCAAATCTTGAAGCAAATCTTGGAGAACGCTTGAAGCAAATCTTGGAGCAAAGCAAGGCACAAAAAGTCTATAAATTCTTGAGAGCTTTGGAAGCAAATCATTAGAGAGTAGTTTTCAGAATTAGGTAGTTGTTCAGCATTAGAGTAGATTTTAGCATTTGTTTCTTTTGGTCATCTTTTTCTTAGTTCATTTTGTAGAATGTTTAATTTTCATGAAATTCTTTCTTTAAGCATTATGTCTAGCTAGAGTTCTTCAACTCTAGGAACTAGGATGTAACCTTTGAAGTTTTCTTTAATTTAATCAAAACTATTTGGTTCTTTTTCACTTTTCAAAATCCATTGTTCTTGTTTTACATGGCTTGTAAGAACTTGATCAATTCTTGCATGATTTAAGGTGTTGGATGATGGAACGAGAGTTGAAATTCAACATTAGTTGGTAGGAACTTTGGCTATGAATGTGGAGCTACGAGAGTAGAATACAAAATAGCAACCTTAAATTCTTGAGTCCTTAATGTATTTGTGTTAAATTTTGTAGACATGAGAGTGATCAAAAAATTGCATGAATAAGAGGGATACGCCTCGAGAGAGGGTACTCTTAATTGGGTGAATGGTTGTGAGAAAAGTGAAAGCCAGAAGGAACCAAACTAGTGTAGATTGAATTTATTGAGTCTTCATTTGGTAAAATCCAAGTTCCTAGAGGTCATTAATCACTTGAATTTTCCATATTTTTTTGCTAAATATTCTGTTTTGTTTTCATCCCTAAACAAATTTTAAGTGAAATCCAAATAGTTCGAGAGTTTCTTTTCCATTTGGTACTTGAAATCCTCCCGGTGAGACGATTCTGGACTAGCTCTATACTACGAGCTACGATCCTTTAATTTGAAGGTAGTAAGACGAGAAAAAGTCGCATCAATGAGTGTTAAAAAAAACGTGTCTAAATTATAAAGAATAAACTCACCTCATATATATAAGGTACGTATAAATAAAATCCAAAATGTTTCTTTGGAGTAACTAACAATATCTCGCGTAACACTCATCACCTATAACAGAAAGAAAGCCTGAAATAAAGTCCAAATTGACATTAAATTGGGAAAATTGAGTTAATCCTATGTAATTTCTTCTCTACTCATGCATGTCACTTCCCTTCCTATCTTTTAATTAGTGGAAATGATCTAATATTAAGTTAAGAAATAGTGTTTTTGTATCAAATTTGTAGTGTTCATTTCTTCTGCATGCAAATGCTTCTTTAATTTTTATGGTTGATATGAAGAAAATAGAAAGGGATGCTCAATACCAGTAGACTTATTAACTAATCTAGCAACTTTGGGCATGCATGACAAATATGTAATATGTACCACTGCTTGTACTTAATTCGATTCTAAAAAGATACTGGGAAAGAGTACCCTGCCTTTTTATTTTGATGATATGTTTTAAGGAGATAACCTATAAAACAGTACCTCACATATGTGGAAAAGACCTTTTTGGTCCCTCACCAAAAAAAAAAATATGAATCAATCAATCCCTCACTTTGATACACCTCATCTATTTCGTTCCTTCTGTCAATTTCTATCAAATTTGCCTACACGTGCCCTACGTGTGCTATATGTTAAGGGCTTTTTTGGAAGAACAAAAACTCCTCCTTCTTCCCGCCAAGTACAACCGTCGAGTTGCTTTTCTTCAGAAGGTACAGAAAATTTTTGGCTTCCTGACGAAAAACACAAAATAGCTAGTGTGAAAATTTTCAAATCCTTTCGCATAGAACAAAATCAGTGCTTTTGTTCAGCACAATGCTATCAAATGCAATGGTGATGGATTATAGAGGAGTAGATGGGAAAATACCATAGTATGGTAAGTGATTATTGGAACATTATGCATAGAAAAGATTAGGGTTATTTGGACTAGAAATCAATCATTGGCGTTAGTACTGTTACTACTCTGAGAATGATGTTACTTATTGTTTAGATGATTTAAGTTGTTTTATCAGATATTAAGGCTTCTATTTTTTTAGCAGCATAAGAAGAAAAAATATGATTTCTGGTGACAAACCATTTTCATTTGTGTCTGTTTGTGTTAATGCTGTAGAACACATTACTAGAAGCCATAGCATATTTAATATCCTGGCCATTATGCTTTAACGTCGTTTGCTTAAACTCTTGTTTATTTTAATAGTTGGTGATGGTGTTTAATATTGTAATGAGCAAAACATGAACAAGCCCATTTTGTTGGCAAAAGGCATTCATTAGTTTTTATTGTTTGGCCTTAATTTATGCTTGCAATAGAAAGTGGCCGAATGTAAAGCAAAACAAAGCATTGTCTGAAATTTTAATGAACGAATAGGAGATTAGTTTCTTGGGCCAAACTTGAATTGTGTTTGTTTCAATGTGGGATGTTTTATTTACACCTTTCTTGCTTAAATTTTGCTTTTAAATTTATTGGATTTTCTTTTAAATTTTGAAGTTATGATGGTTCCCCCTATAATAAACTAAGAAAGGTTGTCTGCTAACTATGTGACAGAACATGGAAGTGGTTACTTTTCAACGAGGGTCCACTATGGCAGCCAATTAGTTAATAATCCAAGAAAAACTTATAATGGAGGCAATGTAGATGTTGCAGAATGATGTCATATAGACGAATGGTTTCTTTGTGTTCTAGATGGTTTGGTTAAGATGTTAGGTTATGATCCAATGACTGTGGAGTGCTATTATCTTATACCTGGGAGGGAATTGAACAATGGGTTGGTGTATATGATGAGTGATAATGATGTAATAGATTTGGGGATTTATGGGTCCAAGTACAGATTGGTGAATGTATATGTGGTGCAGACATCTAGATATCTCATGGATGACACTCATGGACAGAAGGAGACAGAAGGATGCAGGCAAGAAACTGAGAAAGGGAAGATGAATGCTAATGCGGTGCTTTCTAAAGAATTCCAAGTGCCTAATGCTCCAATCCAGATTTCGCCAAAAAAGCATCCCAGAATAAAGTATGTAGCCAAGAAGAGAACACTCACAAAGTCCCTGAACAATGGCAATGCAATAAGGCAGTAGGAAATAGAAGGCCAAACCCTTCGAGACACTTATGGGCAGAAAGAGACAGAAGGATGCAGGCAAGAAACAAACAAATGGGAGATGAATGCTGATATAGTACAGCCTAAAGAGTTCCAAGTACCTAACGATCCAATCCATATTTCTCCAAAAAAAAGCGTCCCAGAATAAAGTGTGTAGCCAAGAAGAAACACACACAAAGTTCCAGAACAAATTTATGGCAAAGATGACCAGAAGACAAAAGGCCAAACTCTTCGAGATCATGATGATGTACACAAAACAAAAGATAAGAAGTTATTATGATCATCATTTAATGTCTTATGCTTTGGTATATTTTTTATATCTCCATCATATTACGTATGTGGTAAGTATTAACTATTTCATTTGTAGTGGGTCCTGAACCAATGGAAGGAGCTGAATGTTCAAGAAATCAAATGAAAGATTCAATACAACAAGGTAAGAGGAAAGTCGAGCATAGGACAAATGTCGATTAAATGCGAGAAAGAAAGTTCTGAAAAAAATGATAGTGCTACTGGTGATGAGGGTTTGGAAGAAGAATTGAGCAAATGTTGTGATAGTGAGTACAACTTCAACGACAAGGAAGATATAACCAAAATCTTGAGTGAAAGGGCAAAGGAGTGGGAAAAGGTAACATAATAGTTCCATGGGCCCAACCTAGCAAGAGAAGGGGGGTTCAAGAAGGGCAGAATACAATAGTTAGATGAAATGATAGTGAGGACAACAAAGAGGATTCTGATAACTTCCAAGGTGACATGCAGTTCAGAAGAGGGGTTTGACAGTAAAAGGCAGCCATGAAGTGTGTTAGATTTGATCCTGACGTTCACAAAGAGGATCCTTAATTTTCACCTGGAATGGTGTTCAGCCCTAGGGATCTGTTTAAAAAAGTGTGCAAACAACACGGTGCCATTGAGGAAGGAAGATAAGGTTTGAAAAAAATGATAAGCAACGAGTGAAAGCTATATGTAAAGGTGTGAGCTGCAAATGGATGATTTCAACCGCGTTGAGTAAAAAGGACAATGGTCTCAAAATAATGAGCATGCATCCTGATCACATATGCAACAGAACTTTCAACCATGGATGTGCTAACTCATCATTTTTTGCTACAAAATACAAGGATGACATCATGCTAGTGCCCCACATGAGAGTTAGTGATATTGTTAGAAAGGTGAAGTTGTATCTAAATATCAACATTTCCAGACAGGAGGCATACCTTGCCAAATAGAAATTAGTATGAGAGATTGAAGGTGACTCTAAGTCCCAATACAATAAACTTCATGATTACTATTAAGAATTGAATAGATCAAACCCTGGTTCAAATATTTTTGTAAGGGTGACTCAAAACGAAAATGGTGATGAGGTATTCCAAAGAATGTGCATATGCTTTGCTGCTTGTAAAAAAGGGTTTTAAATCTGCGTGTAGACCACTAGTTGGTCTCGATGGATGTCACTTGCGAGGGTCTCACAAAGGTGTTCTCATCGCAACTGTTGGCTTGGATTAGAATGATCAAATTTTCCCCATCGTTTTTGCCGTGGTGGAGATTGAAAATAAAGAAACCTGGAAATGGTCCCTCAAAGAGCTTCAAGAAGACCTACGAATTTATGATCCCCGTGTATGGACATTTATGACTAATAAACAAAAGGTACTATAAAGGTAATTTAACTTATCACTTATTTATTTTATTAATGAGTGTATTCATGTCGATCTAACTGTTAATCGTTATATGCAGGGTTTAACTATTGCTATTGCAAAGTTGTTTAATGGAGCCGAACATAGAATCTATGCTTGGCACATGATAAAAAACTTCAAGAAGGAACATTTAGGCCTAGATCTTGAAGATAAGATGTGGCTTGCAGCTAGGGCATCTTACTTCAATAAATTCACCAATGAAATGAAGGTGTTGAAAAAAATGGATGAGAGAGCATATAAGTGGGTGGAAGGTAACACAAATCCTAGGCACTGGAGTCGATCTCACTTTAGGACCACCTCAAAGTGTGATATTTTGGTGAATAACATATGTGAGTCCTTCAACTCTACAATCCTTGATGCGAGGGAGAAATCTTTCTTGGGGATGTTAGAGGATATTTGGTTCTATTTAATAGTTCGAATGGATCAAATAAGAGCATCTGTGGCAAAATTCAAGGGGGATGTGTGTTCTAAGGTGCAACGAAAGCTTGAGAAGATTAGGCAACTGTCAAATGAGTGTATTGCATCCAGAACTGAGGAATTAGTGTTCGATATAAGGTGCATGCATGGGGATCAATACATAGTGGACATTAGGAACAGGTCATGTAGTTGCAGAAAGTGGGACTTGAATGGCCTTCCGTGTGCTCATGCCATTACATCCATTTCAACCGCAGGAGAGGAAGTGGAAAAATTTGTCCATGAGTACTACCTCAAGAAAACATTTGAACAGGCATATGAGCATGTTATCTATCTAGTAAATGGAGAACACTTGTGGGAAAAAGATGAACCGGGCTCCTATGCTACCTCCAGAGCAGATCAAGCTTTCAGGCAGGCTCAAAAAACTGAGAAGAAAGGATCTTGTAGAAGAACAAATGTGAAGAAGTACCAGTAGCGGAACGCAAAAGGTTTCGCGGGTAGGAATGATGAACTACAAGTGCAGAACTTGCAATGAAGCTAGGCACAATAGCAGAAAATACCCGCGAAAGGCTGCGCAAGATTCTAGCAATCAAGGAATTCAATCCCATAATACATCAAATCCTGCAAACCCAAAAGTTGAAAACACAGAAGTAACAACTCAGGATCCCACTACTGCTTCGACTATTGAGGTTGAAAACCATGATCCATATGCCACTCATTGCCAATTTGAAAGTGACGGCCATGGCGGAGTAGAGGACACTATCCAATATGTTGATAAGAATGCTTCAACACATCCAGTATTAAGCAGCCAAGATACTCATGCATCCTCCTTCAATGAAACTCTTGTGAGTTTCTAGATTTTTCAACTTCTCAATTTCAGCATACTATTCATTCATCTAGTAGTTGGATTGCTGATTATGTTATAAAATTACACAATTTCATACAAGTCAAGAAAAGTAGGGCTACTAAATGTGGGTTGTGTAGGCAATTTGGCCATAATAGAAAGAATTGTGGAAGTACAATTGCAGCTTTGTTTAGAGAAAAATCCAATCCATGGGTTTTCAAAAGCAAACATGACAATGAGTAGTCCAGGGATAGAGAAAGAAGAGTGGATTGTGGACCATGTTCCTTCTTTTGTTTTTGTAAATGGGATGAAATTGGTCCCGGCTTTGAACTAAGAGGATTGTGGACCATGTTTCTTCTTTTGGTATTGTAACTGGCAGATACTATATGGCTGTAGTATTTTGCAGGTTTAACTGTTGTTATTTTGTCCAAAGTGTTGGTAGTTCATTAAAATTGTGGATTCATAACTGTGTTTATGCCGTCTAATTAAATTTATAGGTTTGACTGCATTTTTGCTAGACTAGCCTGTTATTCTGGTTGAATGGTGTAGCATTTTTTTTTCCACATTAGATGAGTTGAGTGTTGGCATTTTGGTTGATTGTTGGTGTTTTTTTTGCTAGACTGGCCTGCATATGCTTATTTGCTAAGTTGCTTGTATATATTTTCCTTGCTAGATTGCTAATTTGCCAATTGGCATTTTGATTAAATTTCTATGTTTGAGTGATTTTTTGCTGGCTTTTTATGCCTGTTGGAGACTGAAGCTTTTTTTTCACATTTGGCCACTTCTATATATTTGGATAGTGCAGATTGGATTGTGCAGATATGCTTATTTCTTTGGTATACATCATTATTCTGGTTCTTGATTTGCCCACCAAGTTTTCTTTTTCTAATTTGCTATCTTGTTCTTCACATGTTTCATGAATCCATATGACTGTTTGCCTATGACAGAATGTTTGTGCGCTTTGTGTTGGATCACCAAAGAAGTATAATACCTATGGAGCCACAACTGAATGGTATATTCCAGCTTTAGTTTCAATTTCATCAATTTGCTTAGACTAAATTTATCTCTAATAGTCTACAACTGAATCCTACATAAACTGTTAGAAGTTCTTGGTGGTCCAAATTACCAATACGCAGCAAAATTTGATGACTAAACAAACGAACGCCTGCATCAAGTTGCACATCTCCTTTATCCTAAACATAAGCAGACCTGCATTTTTTGCATATTTCCTAAGCATAAGTAGTCCTGCATTTTCCTAAACATGCACTTAGTTCTGACTGAAAGTGACATAACCCAATGCAATAACAGTTACAATCAAAAGAATTTTTAGTAGCATTTCTTTCTTTTTTCGTGCCACCCTTTCAATTTCTAATTCTCTGATTGTGCTCATAGTCCACCAATGATATCAGTCGATTGAGCCCAACTATCACAACTGGCATTACACCAACGAAAAAAGCAACATCCCCGTTTACCCTACACAATTGACCCATGACATTCACCACCCATTTTGGTTGGATTTAATAAAGATATAAACTTACAATAATTACAGTCTTACATCGTATTCTTTGCAACCATAGAACCTCTGGCCGAGATTCGATATCGTCCACGAGGTCCGCACAGACGCCAGTTTCCCACAGTGGCAGAACACTTTATTGGCCATCTTCTTCTTCTAAATTCAATTTTTGGTTGTTGTCGAAGAGATTTTCTGAAATTCCCAACAATTGACTTGTGTTCGGTTGTTGCTAAAGAAGAGTTCAAGGAAGTGAGACTTAGAATGTTGGATTAGGAAACTGGAAGGAAGTAATAAAAAGGTTGAGATTTACACATGGCAGAGAGAAGAAAACAGAGAGGAACAACTTCAAATCACGCTTGGCACGAAGAAGGAGTTTATGTTCTTCCAAAAAGCCCTCAACATATAACATGTGTAAGGAAATTTGACGGAAATTTTGACAGAAGGACCGAAATAGATGATGTGTATAAACGTGAGTGACTGATTGATTTTTTTTTTTTTTTGTGAGGGACCAAAAAGTTCTTTTTTACATATGTTAGGTACTATTTTGTAGGTTATCTCTTTTTTAAGCAATGTAAACTTTATACATGTAGTATGAGATTGTGTTAAGGAGTGATGATTAATTATTTATTTCTATACTAATTCGGTTTTTTATAAACATGCTAAATATTTTTTCGTCTCAAAAAAAAAAGTTCAGTTTTAAATTTTTATTTGCCCCCAAAAAAAAGTTCACTTTTAATGTGAAATTCTTGTATTGTCTTTACTAATAATACAATGTATAGCATAAATTAAAAAATAAAGATAAATATGTAAAATTATATATTTAATGGTATATAGAATGTATTGGACTTTGTAATTTTTTTTAAAAAAAGGTTGTTTCAAATCAAATTGGACTCTTTTTTAAGAGATCAAGAGAGTAATTAAAAAAAAGAGAGAGAGCATACTGAATGAAAAAAAAATTTCATCAGCTGAATATATTATTCATAAATTAAAATTGATCGATTGCAACATTTTTAAAGAATTCTAATTTGCTATGAGGTTAAATTTTGTAATATGGGTTACATTATTTAATTTTCCGCTTAAATAAATTTCTTATTTTTAGGAATAAGTTGAAACATTTATACTCCATTATAAATATCACATGCTGTGCACGGGGCAAAAATGCTTTGCATAAATTAAGTAGATTAAGTTTTAGAATAATTTGCCAAAAGAAAATAAAAACTGTTAGGTGAACCATACACCCTACTGGCATAGGTTAGTTGTGTTAGGGCATGTCTATTAAAGGCTAATCCTTTTTTGGACCCACTATGTATTGTGTGACTTGGATTTTTTCCAAGTTTATATAATCAGTTTGGTTTGGACAAATAAAAAAAATAAAAGGAATCATACACTCTACTGGAACTCTTGGTGAATCAAGCTGCTCTTTTTCTTTTTTATTTTTTTCGTTTTTTCTTTTTTAATGTTCAAAATAAAATAAAATAAAATAAAATAAAAGAACTTGTAAGATGGTCCACTTGACACAGAAATGATGGAATATTCCTGGGAATCAACCACTGCATGACAGCACCAAAAGCCTGAGCATTTTTAATTCTCTTGCCCTAAGCATACATGACGCATGTATGAAATTTTTTCACATACCTCTATTTTCGTTGCATACGCTGCAAAGGTTCTCCTCGTCTTATTGCTCATAATTGCAGAGATGGGAGGAATTGATGCAGTTGATTTACTTTTGTATCTTCCAATGAAAGTCCAAAATTTTAGTCCAAAAAGTTAGCTCTTTTTTACGAAATTTTTTCTTTTATTTTCTTTTCTTTTCTCGAAAAAAAAAGAAAAAACAAACCTCTAAACTGGAATAATGGGGTGAACAGGAGTCAAAAACAAAAGATATACAGATGAGAAGATTGAGCAATCCATTCAGCACGAGTTGAATTCAATTACATCAACAAAATTATAATCCGTCATCAAAATTAGTAATCTAATCAATGAATTACTCCCTTAAAGTAGGATACAGTCAAAACGCACGAAGTTAAATCCAATCCAGCAATTGCCAGAGGCTGGCAAAAATCACAGCTTCTACAAGTCCAGTCCCATGAGATTATTCAGACCAAAAAATTGGTTACTGCTGACTGGAAGAGTTTCCAACCGATGATTGTAGATGCTCTGCATCTTCTTGACCTTGACTTGTTACAGGCATTCCTCCATTTTCAGCCATTTCCAGAGCAATATCAGCCAAAGGTACAGGCCCTGCATTTTCCATGCGAATGGGGCGGAGAAGCCCTTGCAACCTTAGCAAATAGCTCTGGCTAGAAGGTTGAGTTCTTACATACCGTGTTGTAGTCACAATATTGGAAGATAATCGTTCTGATTCAGGACGAATATTGGATAGGGCACTAAGGTCCAGGTTTGGGAAAACAGAGCAACGACATCTTGGGCATTTTACATTCAGTCTAAGCCACTCATCTATGCATTCCACATGGAAATTGTGAGCACAAGGAAGCCCTCGAACCTACAAAAAAGTTAAGAGCCAAAAGCTCATAATCCTGCTGCACAAAAGAGGTTAAAAATCAACTAAATCGTAAAATTCAAGACCCTAGTTGCATGCATCCTCCTTTCCTAGAAGTAGAGGGTGTGTCAGAAGTAAACCACCCTTTTACAACATTATTGTTGCCATATTTGGAGAAGGCATAGATTTGTTGACACCAACTTCAAAAATTGTATCTAGCATTTAATCATTCATTCATGCTTCAGCTGATCAACAATATTGTTAAGCTGAAAATGTATTTGAATGCAGTTCAGACAGCAAAGGCAGCGATTAAAGCTATCACCAACAATCACAGCACTTAAAACTATTACCAAGAATTAGAACTTTAAATATTCAGAAAAAAAATAAGGGGCATAATAACTATTACCAAGCATCCCTTTCTGTTTTCTTCCTGCAAGCGCAAGAAGAGGACAGAGAAACAAATTGGCAATCCAGTCCCAACAAGAAAACTCACTAATTTAGTGTACAACTTAAATTACTGTGATTATAGCAAGGAAATTACCTCATTTCCCACATGGAATTCCTCTAAACAGATAGGACATTCGCTGCAATCAGTTGGAACAGCCTTCAACCTGAACTTCGGAAGTTCCTGAATTAGTGCCTCAACAGCTTCTCTCTGATTGCCCAAAAACAGAAATCTATGTCAAAAGACAGAAATTTTAAGAGAAATACCCAATGCATACTGATGAAGGCCATGACAGAAAGCAAATAGCACGTTCAGACAAAAGACAGAACAGTATTGAAATTCAAAATTTTTCTATTGAATATTTTATAATATTTCAAGTAAAATAACAAAGAATTATTTTTAATATAGACACATAAATGTAATGACATTCAAAGCTTAAAGTTTGTATGCGGACCACTAGTTAGTGATTACTGTGGTGCTGTTTATTCACTATCCACAGCAACTATAACTGCAACAGTCAAAGAGGTTTCTTGCTCTTTGCCCATAACCAAAATTAAGATTTAGACCAGAAACTAAGATATCGCCAATGCTAAGGCTTCAACAAATTCATTTCTACCTGTGCAGGTGTTAAGTAAAGTCCAGGTTGGTATGCAGCAGCATCTTGACCCATTCCCCTCATTTCTTGGCCAGCTGCTTCAAAAGCCCAATCTGGCACCCGGATCATGTCAACCAAAACCTAATGTTAAAATGATTTTTCAGCAAAACATCATTGATGAAAGCCATCAAAGAACCAATATTCCTATGATAAGCAGTAAAATGATACTCGATCCGTCCCCCAAAAAGAGAAAAAAGAGTCCACTTTCAAAATCTTTCTTTGTCCCAAAAAAAGATTCCACTTTTAGAATGAAATTCCTCTAATCCCTTACTAATAATAATTATGCATGGCAACAATTAAAAAGTAAGGATAAAAATGTAAAATCATGCATTTAAGGATGCCTTAAAATTGCTGTACCTAAGAACTAAAAAAAGTTTACTAAACTCAAAGTGGACTCTTTTTTGGGATGGAGGGAATACTTAGTAATAGTATCCTCAGTTTTTTTTTCTCTCACAATCCATTCTGCCTGTTTAGGCTTGGAGAGGAAGGAGAAAGAAAGGAGGATGGCTAACTCAAGAAGAAGTAAAATTCCCCCAGCAGCTTCCCCCATAATCTCAAACAATAAGACCTTCATTACCTCCTATATTTGATGATTTAAAAACACATGTTAACCTCAATTAAAGGTTGGTTCAACAACTGCCCAAAGTTGTCAACTTTGGACAAACTGTAGATGCTCTATGAACTTCATAGAAGTGATGGATATGTAATAAATTCACTTTGTAATTCAAGATGTAATTATCAGTTTAAAACTTACTCCATGCTCTGAAATTGGTATTCCCTGTTGAGCACGTAGAAGATGAGCTTGTCTTCTTGTTAGCCACTGCAAATAAGGTCCAACTCTGACAATAAGACCATAATACAAGAAAAGAAAGATGCAACTACTGAAAGGTGAGAACCAACAAGCAGCCAAACATTGGAAACATCTTTCCCTTCCACCCCACCTGAAAAGTTTACAGGACTAAAGAACAAGGAACAAGCAAAAAGGGTGAAGAATTGGGAGAATACGAAAATTGCATCACGTGCAGAATTCAGGGAAAACCTACCTTTCCCACAGACATGCAAGCTATACAAACAAGTCCACAGTAGCTGAAAAGCAACCAAATTAGGAAGCCCCATTTCTGACCTTCTTCGGGTAACTGAAAACATTCCAAGTTATATGCACTCTGAGCTTTTATTGTACAAAAAAGAATTAGATGGTGAGACACTTACACAGTTTCTTGCTCTAGTAAACCATAGGGTTCCAAAAATAGTCCAAACCCAAAGGAAGGGATAGAGCAATAAAGCTAAAATTGAAAGAACCACTATTCTTCCACAAAAACGGGCGTATCTCTGCTGCCAACCAAAATCTCTACAATCCACATGACAGAATATATTAAAGATCAATTAGAGTGATCTATGCCTACAAAGAAAGAATTACAACTGAAACCAAACCCTAAACTAAATCAGACAGTCTTCCTAGATTATAATTGATACCTAGCTAAAACTTATCTGATTTCAAGTTACGTCTGTGGACATTTTCATTTACCTATTTAAAGCACCAACATGTGTGTTTTCTCAATGAAAATTGCATCAGAAGCATGCAACCTAGTGACACCTTCTGCTTTTAAATTCCTTCCATAACATATATCATTATCGTTTTAACCCATTACAAACAATACAAAGATAAATTACTACATATGCGTAACACTATTATTTAAAAAGGAATTAAATCAGATTGAATGAAAATTTTCATGCATTGAAGCAAAAAAACACCATACTATAGTATAAATTAGCATTGTTTACAGAACAAACAAATATAACCTCAATGAACCAAGACAAGAGGCCTTACAATCCCATTCCAGCAGACAGGCCATTATCTACAAACATCAGGAGCCGAACTACAAAAACAGTTGTGTAATCAACCTAATTCAACATCAAAACACAAAACTCAGATCATAGTTTCACCAACAATTACAATATTTCTTACATATACATAAAGTAGATCCCACTCCAATTTAATATTTGAAAAACATTTCCAGATACTCACCACGATCCATTTGTGCAAAGGGTATGTACAAAGATGGTACCTCTTCCAATTAATCGCCACAATTATTCTAAAGAAAAAATGGTCAAGGAATACTCCAAAACCCTTTATCATAAAAGTAGAATACATATTCAAACTACCTAGAGGCAGGAATTTAAATTCCCGAAGAAACAGAAACCCATCAAAACATAAAACACAGAGTCCAAAACGCTAGGAAGAATCTACCAGGAATCAGAAGATTAATCAACGCTCTAATCCATAACCAGTAAAGACCCATGACAGAAATAAATTCAAGAAAAATACATAAAATTTAAATCATTGAAAAAAAAAAAAAAACTCTGGGATTGAGTCTTGAAAGGATACATACTAGTAGCGAGCATAGATAAAAAGAAACCATCATACCTGCAAAAGACCCATATGTTAAACATCATGTATGCGACAATAATATAAATCAAATTGTTCCCGAAATAATAATTTAAATGCAAAATTAAAAGATTTATTAATGATAATATGATAATAAGAACAATACAACAATAACGATAGCAACAACGAAAATAATTATTATTAATCTGGAAACAGGAAAACACTGACCATTTAAAATCCACGCCTCTGATCGCCATTGCAGAAGTTTTAAACACTTCACTGAGAGAACTACGAGAAGAAGGTCTGAGTCCAAGATTTGATTCTCATTTGACACCCTCAATTTAGTAAACTCGACAAATTTTCAGAATTAAATAGGCAAGATACCCAGAAGCGAAACGGCGTACTACACTGCTTAAGGAATTTTAATCGAACGTTCTTCCCTTTTTTTGGTTAGTTTTCATTTACAGGAGGAAAGAAGGAAGTGACTTCAACTGAACTGAACAATTGAAAATGGGATTGGAGATACCGGCTTAATGGTTGAGGAGGCGGTGTGCTGACTGGAGTTTGACGGCCGTTCATTTAACGCTTGGGCGTAACTTAATGGAAAAATTGCTTTCGCTTCCCCGACGTTTTTCCTACGGTCAAATGGGATGGGGTGTGATTATCTCATTAAAAATTGTTAAAATTGATTTAGTTATAATTTTGCACATCACAAAATAAATTAAAAATAAACTATATAGCAATATGATTTCTAAAATTTTAATTATGAAGAAAATGAATATTTTTTAAGAAATTTAATTTTAAAAATTCTAAATACTTTACTTATGTTTGGATAGAATAAAAATATTTACAAAAAATTAATATAAGTCATGTTTTGTTATTTTATTTAGATTACTAAGTTCCAAATATATTTTAAATATGATTTATTTTGTATTTACATTTATTTTTATTTTATATAAATGATAAAGATAACTCTTTTTGGTTTTCTAATCAAAATATAACTTAATATTTTTTAATTTTATCAGTTGTAATATATAATAGTATTTGAACTCAAAAGAAAAAAATATAATTTTATAATAATAATTTTAAGTACAAACATATCTTCATAATTTATAAAGATTTTATTAATTTATTAATACTACCATAAGTGGGCTGTGGAAGGGTTCATTGGAGCATATGCTCTTCGAGTGTTCTCGTGCCAAGTTGGTTTGGAACATGGCCCGAGTAGGCTGGGATCAGCCTGGCCGGCTACAGGTTACATTTCAGCAATGGTGGCAAGATTTGTGCTCTAGGCGAAGAGATAATAGTTGGCTGGACCAGGCTCAATTTACAGCCTACATTTTGTGGACGCTGTGGAAGGGTCGGAATGTTTGGGTTTTTCAGCACGAATGGTGGGAGCCAAAGCACATCGTTGATATGGCAAGAAATGCTTGGATAGAGTTCTTGGAAGCAAATAGAGGTGAGCTAGGATCATGCGGTTGATCAGTGGCTGACTTGTAAGTAGCGGGGGGTGATGTATAGTGGCTGGAACATTACAGGGTGATAGCTGATGGTTGAATCTAGGGATTTCTTCCTTTGGATGCTGTCGCTTATTTTTGGTCTGTTTTGTCTTTTGTGGGAGGTGGGTTGATCTGGTGACTTTAAGGTCAGTTTGTCTTAGCCGTACTTAGAGCTAAGAAGAGTCCTGTCGTGGGAGGACATTTATTGTACAGGTTAACTTTCAAAAGTTAATATAATTATCAATCTTTGATAAAAAAAAAAAAACCACAATAAGTGTATATGTTAATAAATAATGAAAATTAAAAAGGATATATAAAAGTTAAAGAAATAAAAATGTGACCAAAATATAAAGCATTAATGTAGTGAAAATGAAAAAATATAAAGAAAATTAAAGAAATATAAATTGGAAGAAAAATATGAAAAAGTGATTCCAATAATAAATGTACAAATACACTTATATTTTCATTAAAAAAACAAAGAGAATAATAATGATGATGTTAATAATTAGTGGCAAAATTGAAGCGAAAAAAAAAACCTTCATTAATGATGAAATCAAACTGCAATTCAAAAAATTTAATGAGAAAAAAATAGAACAAATAAATAATTTTTAATTTTAATACATTATGAATTTGAATAGAAAAAGTTTTAGAAATAATTTTTTTTAAAAAAATAATAATTAAAACTAATAATAATTAAAATAGAAAATCACATGAGTAATACTTAAAAAATAAAAGGTATAATAGAGTTAAAAGAAAAAAAATAGATGAAATAAAATTGAAAGTAAAAAATATATTTATTTAGACTAAAAGTCTAAGAAAAATAATAAGAATAACAACTTTTACTAACAAATCAGAATACTAGAATGCTGCACTTATTTTCTTTGTTTTCAAAATTCTAATTACTTTATCACAAAATTTAAAACTGAAATAAGCCCAGAAAAGTAATCAAATGACTTTCTTAAACTAATTAAACACTGGAATTTAAAAGTAAGGAACGAATTACTTGCCAAGCTTAAATTTTTTGCCAACCAAATGAGGCCAAATAGTATTTATATGTAAAAAATAAATCATCTATTTATATAGTAATACACTTGATAGTACAATGACAATTATAACCTATGCAATCACTATAATTCTCCATAATGTTATGAATTATGCAAATTGTGGATGTCCATCTATATTCCTCCACTTGCCCATGATTATTTGTTTTGAAGACATGTAACTCCCACTACCTTATAACCCATATAACACCCCACATTGTAACTTATGTAACATCCCACCTTGTAACTTTTGTAACACCCCTAATTGATGTACATTATATAACCCACATTTAGGTTCTTGTAACCTACAAGACTTTTATGTGAAGGATAAACCCTAAACCTATATAAATAGAGGTTTAGTGAAGGTATGAGGTGATTAGAAAAAGATAAAAAAATTTTACTACAATTTGTGTTCTTTACATTTTTTCTTTACTATTATTCTATTTACTAGTTTACTACATTATAGAATAGAAAAAGTAAAACTACATTGTAATATTTTTATAATACGTTATCAGCACGAATCTCTAGCTAATTTCCATTCTTTCGGGTAAGTTAGGTGAGATTTAATTTTTTTTTATTAGTTATATTTATCACTATGGCTAACCTTGCAAAGCTTGAGTTTGTTGCACTTGATATTACTAGAAAGAATTACTTGTCATGGGTGCTAGATGCTGAAATTCATCTAGATGCAAATGGTCTTGGAGAGACTATTAAAGAAGGGAGTAAAGCCACAAATGAAGAAAAGGCAAAAGTGATGATTTTTCTCTGTCACCACCTTGATGAAGGGTTGAAAAGTGAATATTTGACAGTTAAGGATCCCTTCATCTTGTGGAGTGGATTGAAAGAAAAGTATGAACAGCAAAAAAAGGTCATTCTTCCAAAAGCTTGCTATGATTGGATGCACTTGCACTTGCAAGATTTCAAAACTGTAAGTGAGTATAATTCAACAATTTTCAAAATAAGTTCACAAATGAAATTATGTGGAGAACAAATTACTGATGAGGATATGTTAGAGAAAACCTTCTCCACCTTTCACACATCTAATGTGCTCATACAGCAGCAATATCGTGAAAAGGGTTTTAGAAAATATTCTGAATTGATTTCTTATCTTCTTGTTGCTAAACAAATAATGAGCTTTTGTTGAAAAATCATGAAGCCCGCCCAACTAGTGCTGCTCCATTTCCTAAAGCAAATGTGGCAGCCCTACAATCTAATTGTGGCTGTGGCCATGGCCGTGGTCGTAACAACTATGGTGGTTATACTAAAAATGCTACTCGTAACTAGAAGTGAGAGAGTAATGATGAGAAAGATGGAGACAAAAAAAAAAGAAAAAGAAAATGGATAATAAGTGCTATCGCTGTGGCATAAAAGACCATTGGTCTTGTACTTGTTGTACGCCAAAACATCTTGCTGATCTCTATCAAAAATCATTGAAGAATAAAGAAAAGAAGATAGAGACAAATTTTACTAGTGATGATGTTAATTATGACCTTGGTCTTAGTGACAACGACTTTACTGATTTGACTTCTTTGGATGTTGCTAATTTCTTTGTCAATCACCTTGAAGGTGATACTAGTCACTAGTGATAGAATGGTCCAAGAGTAATTTTTATTTAAATAGTTTGATGCAATAAACTTTTAATTTGATGTTTTAAATCTTTATTATTGAATATTTACTTTAATGATTTTCTTTTGTGTTTCACAAAATTGTATACTCATTTGGAATTTTTATTTTTGGTGAAGAAAATGGATGTTCCAAAGCTAAATAACAAAGAATTATGTCTTGCAGACAGTGCAACAACACACTCCATTTTTAAGGATAAGAAATATTTTTCTTGTCGAATTATGAAAGAAGCCCATGTTAGTACTATATGTGGTAGTGCAAAACTAATTGATGGCTCTAGAAGAGCAATTATAATTTTGCCAGGAGGAACAAAATTTTGCATTGATGATGCATTATATTCATCAAAGTCTCAAAGGAATTTGTTGAGTTTTAAAGATATCCGTCGAAATGGATATCATATTGAGACTACAAATGAAGGTAATAATGAATACTTGTATATTACAAGTATTTCTTCTAATAAAGTTGTATTGGAAAAATTGCCTTCTCGTTCCTCTGGGTTGTACTACATATATATTGCTATGGTTGAAATATATGCAATAGTAAATCAAAAATTTACTAATTATGATGATTTTGTCATTTGGCATGACCGGTTGGGCCATCCCGGTTCTATAATAATGCGAAAAATAATAGGGAATTCATGTGGTCATCCTTTGAAGAGCCAGAAGATTTTTCAATCTCATGAATTCTTATGTGCTGCTTATTCTCAAGGCAAGTTAATTATAAGACCATCACCAATGAAAAATTAAAACCAAATCTCCCGCAATTTTGGAATGCATACATAGAGATATATGTGGGCCTATTCAGCCACCTTGTGGACCATTTCGATATTTTTTGGTTTTAATTGATGCATCAACGAGATGGTCACATGTATGCTTATTATCAACTCGCAACCTGGTGTTTGTGAGATTGCTGGGAGAATTAATTCGGTTATGCGCTCATTTTCCTAATTATCCTATTAAGACAATACGTCTTGACAATGTTAGTGAATTTACTTCACAAGCTTTTAATGATTATTGTATGTCAGTTGGGATAAGTGTTGAACATCCTGTAGCTTATGTTCATACACAAAACGGTCTAGCAGAATCGTTTATAAAACGCTTGCAATTAATTGCTCGGCCATTGCTTATGAGAACTAACCTTCCAACTTCTGCTTTGGGACATGCTATTTTGCATGTAGCAACATTGATTCGCATAAGGCCAACGAATTATCATGAAATCTCCCCATTACAATTGGTTTATGGTCAGGAACCAAATATTTCCCATCTAAGAATTTTTGGAAATGCAGTTTATGTTCCTATTATTCCACCACAATGCACTAAGATGGGACCGCAAAGGAGGTTGGGTATATATGTTGCGTATGAATCTCCATCAATAATTAAATATCTTGAGCCAATGACTGGAGATTTCTTTACATCTCGATTTGCTGATTGTTATTTTCATGAGTCAATTTTCTCAACATTAGGGGGAGGTAAAATAAAGCCGGACAAGAAAATTAGTTGGATTGAATTATCATTATCTCATTTTGCTCCTTGTACAAAACAATGTGAACTGGAAGTTCAAAAGATAATTCATTTGCAAAATTTAGCAAATTAGTTGCCAGACGCTTTTACTGATGTAAAGAGAGTTACTAAATCTTATGTCTCGGCTGTAAATGCTTTGATTAGAATTGATGTCCCTGAAGGACAAGTGATCACCGCAAATGAGTCTAAGGCACGCCTGAAGCATGGTAGACCAATCGGTTCCAAAGATAAAATTCCTCGCAAAAGAAAAGGAGCAAATGATTTTGATGGTCAAAACGAGGAAATTACAACTCCAGGAAAGTTTCCCAACATGGCTAGTGAAAAATTTCCAGAAGAAATTCAGGTACTTGAAAATACTGATAATCATGAGATCTCAATTAATTAAGCCAGGATTGGGAAAGATGGGACCGATAAAAAATTAACGTGGACAATAAATTTGTCTATGCTGCAGCAATTGCTATTAGGAATGACAATGAGGACCATAAGCCAAGGTCTGTAGAAGAATGCAGACGAAGAGATGATTGGCCAAAATGGAAAGATACAATTTAGGCTGAATTGAATTCACTGGCTAAACGTAAAGTTTTTCGACTAGTGATACGCACACCATAAAATGTGCAACTCGTTGGATATAAATGGGTCTTTATGCGCAAAAGGAATGGAAAAAAATGAAATTGTGCCATATAAGGCACGTATTGTTGAACAAGGTTTTTCACAAAAATTTGGTATTGATTATGATGAGACGTATTCTCCTGTGGTGAATGCGACTACTTTTTGATATTTGCTTAGTCTGGCATCACGTGAAAAAGTTCAAATGCATCTTATGGATGTCGTTACTGCCTATTTATATGGCTCACTTGATAACATCTATATAAAAACCCCTGAAGGATTTAAATTGCCTAAAGGGCATGAACATAGTTCTCGAGATCTTTACTCGATTAAACTATGTAGATCTCTTTATGGTTTCAAACAAGCTGGACGTATGTGGTATAATCGCCTTAGTGAATATTTGCTGAAAAAATGCTATAAAAATGATCTGGTATGTCAATGCGTTTTTATAAAGAGATCTAATTCAGGATTTGTCATTATTGCTGTTTATGTTGATGATTTAAATCTTATTGGGACTCCTGAAGAGCTCCAGAAAGCTACTGATTGTTTAAAGAAAGAATTTGAAATGAAATATCTTGGAAAGACAAAATTTTGTCTTTATTTGCAAATTGAGAAAAGTTTTGTCTTGGTTTGCAAATTGGAAAGACAAAATCTTGGAAATTTCAGCCAAAAACCGAACCTATTCTTCTTGTTGAGAAAAGTTCTTTTCAGCTTTTTGAAGAATTAGCGGCTGATGTGTATGAATCCAGTCCCCAATATTCTACCTCATTCAAAGGTTAAGAGTCATGTTGCCAGTCAGAGGCTAGGTTTTTGTGCCCCAAGGTGGGACCTTGGAGCCAAAGACTAGACCTCAGTCTTTGCGCTCCAAATGCGGGATCTTGGAGCCAATGACCAGACCTCAGTGACATGCAAAGTTCTGAACCTCTACGGCATTCTCAATAGCATGACTCTAGGTTTAGAGATCAGCAATGACAATATATTGAAATCACACCAAGTCAGAGGCCACCTCTTCGGCCTCCAACTCACTTGTGGTCTTTTCTTGGCATGTATCTTCACTCTCTTCTTTTCAACTAGAGACCCAATCTCAACCACTTTCTCATCAGCCTTTCTCTTTGAGGGCTCCCCCCTCTCCACTTTCTTCGTGATAACAACATCCTCAACATCAAAGTGCGCCACATTTGCAGGCTCCATCTTAATTGAACTACTAAATTTCACCATTGCAACACACAAAAAACACATGATTAACATAAGATATATATATATATATAATAATAATAATAATATATATATAATATTAACACCAATTCACTATAACTTATAAACATCCTACCCTTCACCTCATTCTTTTTGGTAGATTGCACTATCAAAGATCCAGTGTCTGCAATGGCTAGACACAATTTATACTTCACCAATTCTTTCTCCGTGTAACTGCCAATTCTCTCATCTCGGAGTTCTATATAAGCACAGCCACAGGGTTCTGCCTTTTGCGATTTGGATATGCACCATTCGCATCTCCATAGAACCATCCCATCTTCAGTCTAGAAGCCTCAGATTTAATAAAGGAAAACCTTTTTTTCCACTCATGGTGGGCTGAAGGCCTCACAGCCTTGCTCTGCATCTCAAAAAAAACTCAAAATACCTCATGAAATTTGCAGATCTCTTCATGTAGTAAAAATATCTAAATAGATCTACACAACTTTTTACCTTCGCTTCTCGACACAAAACCTCAAATCCCATAATGGTTCTAGTATAATTAGAAGCCTGTTGGGCTAAACCTATCCCATAATAACCTGAAATATCAACTAAAAGTTGGCAAACAAGAAACCTAATACCTGTTTTCAGGTGTTCTTCATATACGGTAGTGTACCCCACTAGAGGGTTACATGCTCTACCTTTACTACTCGCGGCCATTGCGCCATATTCGTTCGGAATATGGTACCTCTTTCTAAGTTCTCTAACATCAGCCTCTTCAAAAACTGATGATAGAGTATCAGTAGTGGGCACATATTTTGAGGGATACCCTACTAATGGAGCCATAACAAATTCCTCCAGTTCTTTTGATGAAAAACTTATTGCCTCCCCACCTATAAATACTACCCTTTTCCTCAGAACTCAACACAACCAAATCCCTTTTTTCCCTCTTTACTCTCCTCCTACTCGACTCAACCATACCAAAATTCGAAGAATTCCCTAGGCTGGGTGAGACAGATGCACTACCCTCATCGTCAGCTTGGAAAATAGTCTTTCCTTCCCAACGGGAAGATCCAGAAGACATAAAGTAAGATGAAGTCATACTTACTTGTTTTTAGAGTGCCTTCTGAAATGGGTGTAAAAGCTCTCGTCAGGTAACCTTTGCGAACTTGCCAGGAACTTCTCAGACACCTCAACTCCTCGCCAGGGTAAAAAACAGGAAGAAAGCTGTTAACCTTTTTGAATATCAAAAGGCTGTGAAAACAAAAGATGAGAAGACCAAAGACGAAAAGTCACGACCTTTTATGTCAAACCCTAAGACTTCTATGCCAAACTCCATAAAATCTCTTAGGGCTCCACAACATTAAATATTGTACCTTTACAATGTACACATTAATCGCTCACACGACCCACAATAAGCCTTAACTGGCAAAAAATAAAATAATGATAATCATTACCTCTCATTCTCTCTCCAAACACCTTAACCATCTACTTTTGATAAAACCTTAGCCTGACAGTATCATGCTAAGGTCTATGGGACTCATGATGTGTTTGGATCCAATTCCCAATGTTCCACCTTAGATCAAAGGTTAAGAGCCACATTACCAGTCATAGGCTAGGTCTTTGTGCCCAATGCGGGACCTTGGAGCCAAAGACTAAACCTCAGTTTTTGCACCCTAAAGGCGGGATCATGGAGCTAAAGACCAGACCTCAGTGACATGCAAAATTCCGAACCTTTGCGGCATTTTCAACACATGGTCTCCACTTAAACTCCGAACTCTAGGTTCAGAGATCAGCAATGACAACATTCTGAAATCACACCAAGTGCATCGGACCTTTGAACCCTAGGTCACCAAATGAGAACTCAGCAGAATCGTGCCTATCCATAAGCACGTAACTACAGGCTATAATTGTGGAACGAGCATTGCGTCGTGCAATCAGTGGTTATGACCATGATCTGCGTATCAATCCACAACATCAAATCCTACAAATGACAGGACAAGGTACATAAGACTGGGAGAGACAATTAGGTGAAGGGACACAAACTGAAAAAGAGAAAATACTATACTCTTATCAAAGTTCTAACTTAGAAATCGGAGAATCTACCTCGGAGAACCACTCCGGGATCTATTTTGCAGGAACAATCAACACTTAGAAGACGAAGAATCTCGGGTTCAAACCATCAAACCAGATCATAGACGGGTTCATCAGCCGCCATTCTTTCCAGCATATCAAGAAGCCTTTTTGTTGTTCTTTAGAAGAGAAAGAAGCTGTTTCTTTTGTGTTAAAGAAGCAAGAAAAACCAAAACTTGAGAAGCTTCAAACCTAAAGCAGCTTGAATTCTCTTAGTTCTTGACCTAGTCATAGGCCTCCCACGCCTTGTAAAGGCTCAAATTTTGAACGCCTCATTGATGAAATTTTAGCCTCATCTTTGGCGTCATGTTCACGTTCACGTTGGGCTACTTGAATAGTTGTAGTTGTCTCGGACCTTGGATGATTTACATCAATCCTTCCTTCTTCGAAAAGACTAGCCCTCGAGTCCATAAACTAATCATCGAAGTCAAACAATGAAAGGTCTAAGACATTAAATGCAGCACTACCTCCATAATTACCTGGAAGGACAATTTGGTATGCATTCTCGCTCATGCGAGAAATAACTTGGAAAGGACCATCTTCTTGAGGATGAAGCTTAGTCCCTACTTGCTTTCTTCCCCTTTTGGCAACTTGAGCATAACGTTCATTCTTCTTGAAGATGTAAAGGTGTACTTTCTCATGCGAGTCTTGAACAAACTTAGCCTTTGCTGCACCATTAAGATTTATTTGCTCATTGCTAGGCAATGGCACTAAGTCAAGACAGGTTAGTGGTTTAAAACCAAACCTCCTAATTTCACACAAGTCACATAGAAAAAATTTAATATGCTTCACCTGCTCTTCTAAGCTCTTGCTACAAATGAGAATGTCATCAAAATACACAACAAATTTTCCTGTAAACTACCTAAGTACATGATTCATGAGTCGCATGAATGTGCTAGATGTATTAGTTAATCCAAAAAGCTTGACTAACCATTCATACAAACCAAAATTAGTTTAAAAAGTAGTTTTCCATTCATCTGCATCTTTAATGCGTATTTGATGATCCACTCTTATGGTCAATTTTAGTATAAATTTTAGACTCATGCAATTCTTCAAACATGTCATCAAGGCAAGGTATTGGATGTGTATACTTAATTGTAATCTTATTTACAACTCTACAATCAGTACACATTCTCCACGTACCTTTCTTTTTTGGAACAAGGATGACTGGAACGGTGCATGGACTAAGACTTTCTCGTACGTGACCTTTATTTAGCAATTCCTCAACTTGCCGTTAGAGCTCTTTGGTTTCTTTAGGGTTGGCTTAGTAGGCTAGTCGGTTGGGAATTACTGCACCAGGAACGAAGTCTATTTGATGTTCAATTCCCCTTAAAGGTGGTAGTCCTTTAGGGAGATCTTTCGAAAAGACATTTTCATACTTTTGCAAAACAACTTTAACTTGCAAAGGCAAGTCACTTGGCAGCTCATCATTAGAAAATAAAGTTTCTTGAAAAATAATTAGCACAAAATTCTTACTTGCATTTAAAGCTCTATCAACATCTCTCATGCAAGCATAGAAGCTACCTTTAAAATTTTGCAATTGATGGCTGTGCTCCTTCGGTTTTACTCATGAGAACTGAAGTCTTACCTTTAGAAGTTGAAGTAGTTTGTGTACTCATGGGTGGAGTAGAATTTTGACCTTCTTCAACCTCCTTTTGCTTTTTCATCCACTCCATTTGCTTCACCCTTTGTTCTTGTTAAAACTTACTAAGTTCCGAGGGTGGCAATAGGGCTAGTGTGAAGACTTTTCCATCCTTGTTGAGGTGATACTTATTAGTTCTCCCGGAATGATTTACATGTCTATTATACTTCCATGGTCGTCCTAATAGTAGGTGAGTGGCCTGCATAGGAACAACATCACAAAGAACTTGATCAGTAAAATTTCCAATTGTAAAACTTACCAAGGTTTGCTTGGTGATCCGAAGGGATCCACTTTGATTCATCCATTGTAATTTGTATAGCTTAGGATGTAAGGAACATTTGAGCTTCAATTTATCTACAAGATAACTAGAAGCAAGGTTAGCAAAAGATCCTCCATCAATAATTAACATACAAATTTGAGCATTAATTAAACATTTAGAATGGAAAATATTAGCCCTTTGATCCTCGGTGTCTTCCTCAGGTTGAACACTTAAAGCTCTTATTGTCACCAAACACTCCCCACTCGGTTGACCCTCTTCATGGCCCCATTGGTCTTCAACATGACCTATGGTCATGTCTTCTTCTTGATTATTTACCTCCTCTTCACTCTCACTTTGATAGGTTCCATCATCTAAGATAGTCATGGCTCATGAGTTTGGGCATTGAGAAGCTATATGTCCTCGACCTAAACACCTGAAACATTGAATAAAGGAAGTGGTGTTAGTATTATTTGAATCGAAAAAGGGTTTAGAATTACTTACCTTTGGAGCATTTTGTGGTGTGAACTTCTTCACATTGGTTGGATTGGAAGCCGAACCTCCTCTCCATTGAGTGCTTCCGGAACTTGAAGAATTAAACCTCCCACCTTGGTGATTACTATTGTTATTTCGCCAATCATTGTAGATGTTTGAGCTCTTTACACTTGGTGGTGCCTTCTTAAGTTGCTTCCCAACCTTTTTAGCCATTTGTAATAGCTGCTCAAAGTTTCATAGTGATGCAACTCAACTAGATGAGCAATACTCTTATTAAGCCCATTCATGAATCTTGCCATTATAGATTCTTCATCTTTTTCTATATTGGCATGTAACATGGCTTGATCCATCTCCTTGTAGTAATTATCTACACTTTTGTTCCCTTGAGTTAAGCTTTGAAGTTTTTGTAACAACTCTCTTTTGTGGTGTGGGGGAACATATCCCTTTCTCATAACCTTTTTCAAGGCTTTCCAAATTGAAATTGGTTGCTTTAACTTCTCCTCTCTTTTGCGACAAGTTCTTCGCCACCAAGTAGATGCATGGCTAGAAAATTCAACAACAGACCACTTAACTTTCTTTCTCTTGAAAAATTCATGGATATCAAAAATTTTATCAACTTTTCTTCCCATTCCATGTATGCTTCCGAATCATTCTTACCTTCAAATTCTGGAATTTGCAATTTAATGCAAGCAAGATTATCATCCTTCTTGGATCTCCTTTTACTTCTTGTAGAATGATGATCATCATTCGAACTTGAAGTTTTGGATTCTTCTTCCTCGGATGAGCTATTTGTTTCATCCTTTTTGGACTTCTTTTTTTCTCTAGGGTTGTTTGAGTAACTTCTCGAGGCTGATAGGATGTATGAGGATAATGTGAAGGGGTCCGATGGCTTTTTCAAGCTGTTGCAGCACTTGGCATCTTATAGCTTACCCCTGACCATGGAGGAGCTAAATATTTTTGAGGTGGATGAAGACCCTAATCTTCGGGCTACGGAGGTTAAGGCACCAAAGGGTTAGGCCAAGGCGGGAACTTCGGCTCAGGGTGGAGGGAGTTGGAATGAGGCTAGCTCCTAGGCTTTCTTTATTTCTTTTTATTAAATGTTTGTAAGGATAATTAATTTGGTGGCCCTTAGCGGGTAAAGTACTAATTTTTATTCAATTTTCATCATATCAGGATCATTCATTATCATCAAGGGCTGTTATTACTAATTTGCATCAGAAAGTTAACACACTTGAAGTTGTGTATGCTGAGCTTCAAAATACCATTTCTAGGTTAGGACAGGAGAACAAAGACCTTCCGGGTCAAGTTGCCTATTTGGAGTATTGAAACCGCTATCTTGACGAAGACAGGGTACAGCAACAACAAACAATAGTAGATTTGACCTATAGGGAAAAATCAATTTTTTAGAGAATGAGAAGAATAAGGAAATGATTGCTAAACTTTCAGCTGAGGTTGAAAGTATTACCTCTAAACTTAAGGGTAGGGATGAAGTGGTCTGCACCATGACCGATGAGCTTGACAAGAAGCACCAAGAGGTTTAGGGTCTCCAAGGTGTGCTTGGATCGTATAAGCAGCAAATCTTTGAGTTGTAATTTGAATGCAAGACTTGGAGATCGAAAGTTGTAGAGATGGAGGCTCGTCTGAAAGAGGAGGATATGAAGGTTGCACCTACGGACAAAGATCATATTGATATGATTATGGAAGAGTTGGAGCTCATGGCCCGACAAGGTCAAGAAGGCACAGCTGCATACAAGGGGAAAGAGGCAGCATTTAACAAGTACCTTCAAGATAGGGTTAAGAATGAAGAAAGAAAAAGGAAGGGAAAAAAGAAATTATAAACCCTTCTTGTTTGTATTTTGTTTATTCAATAAAATAATTTTATCATTTGGGATCTTTGAGGGATCCGAGATCCCCACCTCTTCAAATGTTCGGGACCTTTGAGGGATTTGAGATCCCCACCCCATGGGATGTTGGATTATACTCTAAGGACTAATCATATGATGATTATATTGGCATACATTGTATCATTATGTTTTAATTTATGAAAAATTTGTTATTATTATATTTTATTCTATATCTATGCTTTATTAATAAATATAATAACGTCTCAAAAATTTAATTATTCTAAAATTATCTCTAGTAAAGTATTATCATTAAATGAGATAATGATAATGCATTAAAACTAGTATGTGTAGTGATTGATAAAATCTGTTATGATATGGGATATCAAATCAACATATATATACATGTTAGAGAACTATGTACTAGATCGACCCGCCATGAGAAATGCTACATGGGTTATTATATGAAGTGTCATAAGCATTTCTCATAGTAATGATGGTGCAAGTGATTCTTAGACTTGAGGTCACCAAAGATCCCAACATGAGGAATTGCATGTTTTGATGCTACTAAACATTACCGGTAACAGGGTGAATTATAAAAGTGGCAATTGCATATATAATGAATTATGTGGTGGAATGTTAAGTGATCAAGATAGGATTTATCCCTCATATCTTTAGGCCCCTTGATCAAGTGAGACCATAAAATGTATGGTCGTGCTCAAATGAGTCGATATGTGATATCGAGCTCATTTGCTTGATGTGTTTACTTGGAAATCAAGAAACACAAAAATTGAACTATGCGAGTGTGACACTCTCCATGGCTCGTGTTCTATCAAGATATCTAGGGCAAAAGGATTGAGTTACATGGTAACATTTATCACAGAAAAAAGTAATGTCGAATTACTAACATTCTTATAACTTGGGTAGCATTAATGTGTTGCTAGACACTGCTCAATGTTTATGGCATAAAATATATTTTTTGTCATTTCCAACATTATAAGAACCTATTGGGTCGCACACTTAGATCGTATCCAAAAGAAGTGTAAGATTCATGTTATGAATTTTAGTTAATTTAAAAATTCTATTGCGAAAAGAACTCTATAAGGTTTCTGGTTTAAATCAGTATTTGGTTTTGGATTCTAAACGGTTTTGGTTTCTTGTTAATAAATCCGAACCATTTTTGGATTTATTAATTCATGAGATGGTTGAAAATGAGAAAGCACAATAAGAATAGGATTCTTGTTTTGGCAGCCATTGAAAATTAGAAAGTTCCAAAAATGGATTAGAACTTGTAGTTCAAATGAAACTCTTTAGAAGAAGTTTTACCCTAATCTTTTTCTATATATTCGGACATAAAGTTTCAGCAACCTCCAACCCCAAAAACATGAGAAAATAGCATGTTATTCTTGCTGCACAAAATAGCCACGAAATCAATTTTCTTGTGAAGAAAATTCTACAGTGAAATTTCAGCAAAAAACCGAACCTATTCTTCTTGTTGAGAAAAGTTCTCTCCTGCTTTTCTTTTGAAGAATTAGCCGCTGATGTGTATGAATCCAGTCCCCAATGTTCCACCTCATATCAAAGGTTAAAAGTCATGTCGCCAGTCAGAGGCTAGGTCTTTGTGCCCCAAGGTAGGACCTTGGAGCCAAAGTCTAGACCTCAGTCTTTGCGCTCCAAATGCGGGATCTTGGAGCCAATGACCAGACCTCAGTGACATGCAAAGTCCTGAACCTCTACGGCATTCTCAATAGCATGGTCTCCACTTAAACTCCGAACTCTAGGTTCAGAGATAGCAATGACAATATATTGAAATCACACTAAGTGAATAGGTGGTGAGCGGAATCGGTGTGTGCAAAAGTGTCAAAATATAGCTCAAACTCACACAAATATACACCTAAACCTCACTTAATCAATTGTAGTAAAGTATAGGGATCATTTTCCACAGGGAAGGGGACAAAACCAAAATCTAAGTGCAACTAATTATTTGCTAAAGAGTGATAAAAAGAGTGATATTTAGCTAAGAATCATAAATAAAAGTATGCACATAAAAGAAACACACAATCGAGGAAGGAGGGTGATCCTTGGGTTCAATGCAAGGGGTCGGCTACTTTGACTCCTAAGGGCAACCGAGTGTAGGGCATCTTAACTAAGTGACTACATCCATTCACTCCAAATCTCCTTTCGGTCTCATCGAATTATAGAATGAGGAATCCTTTCGGTCTCATCCCCACCTAGAGCACATTAGCGCCTATGGCTTCCACACAACTCTAATGCACAATTCTAGCCCTAGATGTTTTAGCCAACTACTTCACATTCCCTAATTCAAGTGTTTAATCTAAGAAAGCCACCTATTTTTCACTCCACATCTCCTTTCGGTCTCAATGGAATTAAAGAATAGAAGATCTCCTTTCGGTCTCACTTCTACCTTTGCACACTAAAACCTATGGCTTCCACACAATTTTAGTGCACAATTAAGCTTATATGGTAGTTGTTTCTTTTCTCAAACACCTAAATCTAAAGAATGTTAGGTAGTTTTTCCTACTTTTGGTCCAAATTCATGTATATTCTAAAACACACATGAACACCAAGAACACACACTAAATGTGGCCACAATTCAATGCATGCTAATCATTAAATACAAGTAGGAAAACTTCAATTAATGCAAGCCCATCACTCTACAACCCACAAGGAATCAAAATAAACCTAATCCATACATCAAACACCAAGAATCACCCAATATAATTTAGCCTCTCATGGCTTCAAACAACCAACAATCACAAAGAGAATTAACCATTGAAAGCATAAGAAATTTGTAAGAAATACTTCCCTTAATCAAAAGATTGGTGAATCCAACAAATTCCACACTTAGCAAGCCAAAGCAAATCCAAAGATTGAAGTGTTGAAGAGCCACAAAATGCCAAACCCTAGCCTCTTGGAAAATCCCCTCAAGATTGGGGAAAATGTACAAATAAACAAAAACTAACCCTAACCCTATCCTACTTCTTCCTAATACTTCCTACTTGTGTTTTTCTGCAGAAAATGGGATATTAATACAGCTAGGGGCGTTGGGGAGAAAATGTAAAGCTTCCAAAACATTAGGGACGAAATTTGCAAATTTCAGGATTCAGGCGTCGTACTGATTTCGTCCCATTTTGGTCCCTTTTATTCCGGATTTTGACAAAACTCTCTGAATAAAAGTTTTTCCTCTCTTTTTCAGCTTTCCATAGCATCTTGAATCATCTCATTTGGACGTCTGAATCAAGAGTTATGGCCTCCGGAAGATGGCTGGTTTTTCTCCTGTTTCCTCTTCTTCGGTTCTGCCATGTTCTGCTTTTGCCCAGTTTTGGTCCATTTGCTTTCGGAATTTGAGAAACCTTTGTTCATAAAAGTTTTCTATCTCTTTCTCATATTTCCATAGCATCTTCAGTCATCTCATTTGGACATTTGCATCAAAAGTTATGAACTTTAGAAGATAAGTGGTTTTTATCCCTTTTTCCTACAAAACACATAAAATATGAGAATCACAAATATAATGTGATTTATCTAATAAACATGGCATATCTCAATGAAATCTATGCTAAAGCATGAAAAACACATATCTAAGTTTATGAATATTTGATTCTCATCAAATACCCCCAAACTTAAACCATTGCTTGTCCCCAAGCAATTTTCTACGTATAGCAACAATATGTGGAATGTATTCATTGAGACATGCATATTCAGATTCTCATCTACATTTTATATATATATATATATATATATATATTTTGATAATGGAAAGTACTAGCTTAATTAGGCAACCACTCGTCGCCCCATTCTACCGAACAATGCATATTGAGAGTTTTAAGAAATGAAAACATCTTCACGTCTCGGAGTTGGACAATTTCGGCACGTACTAATGCAATGCATGACCCTTTTCTTTCTTGTTTTTCTGTACTAATCTTCACACATTAAATGATGTGTGTGTGTGTGTGATAGAGGTAAATGTTCATGAACAATGCAGTGCAAGAACTGAGTAGAGGTCACGAAATCATGCCACTAGTGTGCCCTAAAGTTGCATAGAAAAATTTCACTTCCTTGAAATCCTTAAGGCTTTTTATTCCCTCTTTCCCCTAAGTTGTCATGCTACCATCTAGGCAATTTTCATCACATTTAAGCAACTATCATGACATTATACTTAGGGTACTTCCTCACTCATTTACAAATTTATTTATTTATTTATTTATTTTTTTTTTTTGCCAAGAGTTTTTTTTCGGCTTTTTATACTTCTACCACTCATACGAGTTCACTTAAGGGACATCCCCTAAGAGCATTCTCATAGCGGAGTGGCAATTATTCAACAAAACTGTAAATCTCATAAGCAAAACTAATAACAAGCCTAAGTCATTTTCCAAGTTTGTGAAGTGAAATGCTATAACTTTAGGGTGGACTAGGGACACTACATTTACTCGCAACCGCATCATAATCAATACACTACATCTCACAAACACTCCTCTTTGACGTGCACTGTAACAACACCATTTAACATGCAAAACTTTCCTCCAAATTCAAGGAATCAAAAGACATGCATTACAAATTCCATGCCTATTCAGTCCAACATTTTTCATCATTGACTAATGCTTTCATTTCGTTACTTCTCGCATGCATTTATTCAGTAAAATGTTTCTTAAGTGGTGCATATTTCAGCCATTACTTGCCAACCATTCAAAAGTTCCAAAAAAAAACAAAACAAGCAACATCTTGAATATTTCAATAAAAGCCTCACTTTAAGCCAATTTCACCCATGAAATCTCATGTATTTTCTTCCTATAAACACCCCCAAACTTAGGTTACATCAAAAGCTTTAAGCTTCCACCCCCAAACTTAAGATGAGCATTGCCCTCAATGCTTCAAGAATGCATGCATGAAGGGTGGGCGGGTGGGAAAGAAGAAATACATGTTTTCGGTTGCAAAATTGTGAAATAACTTAAAGCATGTTGAATGATTGCGTATTCACACCTCCCCCAAACTTAAGATATGTTGCATGTTAAGCACTAAAACTAGGGAGTGCAAGTGTGTGATAGGCATAATTTACCAAAACTAATTAAAGAAAATAAATTAACAAAATGCAAAAATAAACTTTAACCCTAAATGCAATAACATAAAATAGAAAAGAGAATATTTACAAACTTCACGTCGTCCAAACTCAACTCAAGTGTCAAAACATCTAAACTAAGGATTGCACTTAAGAAGATAATGCCACATGAGAAAATTGCACACAATGGTTTAGGCATTGACATTTGATTACTCAATGTGTGCATGATGCTAGGCTTCAAAACCTCATCAAGTTTTTTTTTTTCCCTTAAAACTCAGTTTTATATGCAACATCATGTTAAGGTTCATCAATGAATTTCTAGGATTTCAAATGAATACAAAAAGTTGACAATTCATCCAAAATAACTCATTGAGGCATTTTGTCAAACACATGATGTGCATGGTGAAAAACTTGAAATTTCACAAAATTAGCAAGCACCCTAGCCTAAAAATTTAACAAACAGCCCAAACAATCCCAATTACACAATATTTCATCAAATATCATCCATAGAAATCATATTTAAAGAAATTCAAAATCATCATTGTAATGAAATTTGAAAGGTTCAACCATACATACCTTGGATTCTTGGATGAATTTGATGGTGGAAATGTGTTTACAAAGGTGTTTGGATCACTTAAGATGGATTGGACTTGAAGAAGAATGTAAAATGCAAAATGTGGATGAAAGGTTTTGAGAGAAAATTGCAAAACAAAGGTAAGAAATGAAAATGCGCTAAAAAGGCCGTCGGTATAAAAAATCCAAAAAGATCATTTGAGACAGCCACTGGCATTAAAAAGACATGCCATTAAAAGTTTCGGGTTTGGCAAATTTTTTTTTTTTTTTTTTTTTTTTTTTTTAACATTTCATCCCTTGTCTTAGCAAACATGCAAACTATATGTATCAACCTCTACATCCACAAGAAATAAAACAAACAAAACAAAACAAAACAAAACAAAACAAACAAAAACAAAACCAAAACCAAAACCAAAACCAAAACAAACCAACACAAAACAAAATGAAACAAAATGGACTAAACTAAAACAAAAGGATACGCTTGGGTTGCCTCCCAAGAAGCGCTTGGTTTTAACGTCGCCGGCTCGACTCAATCCATTTCATCCTATTCCTTCCTTTATTCTTTTCCTTGCATGTTTAGCCTCCTCTTCCAACAACATTTTTTTCATGCAAGTTGATGGCCTAATACCCTTACTATCCTCAAGGGTAAACCCAATGGCCTCTTTAAGAGTGCTTAACCCCAAAAGCTTTTCTTCCTGTTTGGATTCCAAAGGAGATGATATTAACACAGGCAACATTTCATGCTCTTCCAAAATGCATGTTCCAACCGAGGAGTAAGGGCTTTAACTCAAGCTTGGGCGGCTCATCGACTGACGCTTTAGCTTATCTTCACCACTGGCCACGAGCAACTCTTGGTTTATTTCAACCACTTCAAAATCTTCCCCTATTATTTCATAAATGGACTCATCTACAAACCAATTCTTAACCATCTCACGAAGTTGTCCATCTATTCTATTATCTTCTTCATCAAACTCAAGGGGAGTTTTGGAGGGAATAATTGTCTTCATTGCTTGAGATTCAAAACACCACTCCTCCTTCATCATTTCACCAACACCTTCTTCTACCATATCTACACGGAAGTGGTCCAGATTCTCTCTTGGATAATTCATGGCATCATTCTCATCGAACACCATGGTCTCGTGCAAGTTCAACCTCATGGGATGGTCTTCTAAAAGCTTTGTGAAACTTCTCATCTCAAGCTGGATTTCTTCCATCTTTTTCATCAAGAGTTCTTCAAACTTTGGGTTTCTGTCCATGGGATTATTCATTTGATTCCCAAATCCTGAAGTTTGCCATGATGTGTTAGAAAACGATGGCCCCGAATTGTCCCAACTTTGACTGCTTTGATTATTCCAATTTTGACCACCTCCTTGGTTGTTCCAACCTTGATTTTCTGCTTGGTAGCTGCCATTGTTGCCCCAGTTTTGGTTGAAATTTTCTTGCTGCCCAAAATTATTCATGAAGTTAACGGGTTCAGTCCTGGCCCAGTCACATTGATCCGTATGGTGGTCTCCTTGGCAAAGTCCGCATATTAAGACCGGATTCCAGTTCATCCTCGCCTCCAATGAATTCATCCTATCGGTTAATGCAGCCAATTGAGCACTATTGTTTGTGCCAATATCAAACTCTAGGAATCCCCCTTGTTGAAATTGGTAGCTCTCAGCTTCAACCGGGTAAGCACTTATACGGTTGTTGAACCATGGTTCTAATGCACAAGCATTGAAATTAGGCTCTAAGAATTCCCCAAACAACCGTTCTCTTTGTTTTCCCTGTTTGGCCATTGAAAGTTAAAACTGAAAATATATACAAACACAAACAAATCTTTTCTAAATATATACAAAAACACAAAACTAACAAACAATTAGAACACTTAGAAACAAGTTCCGTTGCCCTTCCCCGGCAACGGCGCCAAAATTTGGTGAGCGGAATCGGTGTGTGCAAAAGTGTCAAAATATAGCTCAAACTCACACAAATATACACCTAAACCTCACTTAATCAATTGTAGTAAAGTATAGGGATCATTTTCCACAGGGAAGGGGACAAAACCAAAATCTAAGTGCAACTAATTATTTGCTAAAGAGTGATAAAAAGAGTGATATTTAGCTAAGAATCATAAATAAAAGTATGCACATAAAAGAAACACACAATCGAGGAAGGAGGGTGATCCTTGGGTTCAATGCAAGGGGTCGGCTACTTTGACTCCTAAGGGCAACCGAGTGTAGGGCATCTTAACTAAGTGACTACATCCATTCACTCCAAATCTCCTTTCGGTCTCATCGGAATTATAGAATGAGGAATCTCCTTTCGGTCTCATCCCCACCTAGAGCACATTAGCGCCTATGGCTTCCACACAACTCTAATGCACAATTCTAGCCCTAGATGTTTTAGCCAACTACTTCACATTCCCTAATTCAAGTGTTTAATCTAAGAAAGCCACCTATTTTTCACTCCACATCTCCTTTCGGTCTCAATGGAATTAAAGAATAGAAGATCTCCTTTCGGTCTCACTTCTACCTTTGCACACTAAAACCTATGGCTTCCACACAATTTTAGTGCACAATTAAGCTTATATGGTAGTTGTTTCTTTTCTCAAACACCTAAATCTAAAGAATGTTAGGTAGTTTTTCCTACTTTTGGTCCAAATTCATGTATATTCTAAAACACACATGAACACCAAGAACACACACTAAATGTGGCCACAATTCAATGCATGCTAATCATTAAATACAAGTAGGAAAACTTCAATTAATGCAAGCCCATCACTCTACAACCCACAAGGAATCAAAATAAACCTAATCCATACATCAAACACCAAGAATCACCCAATATAATTTAGCCTCTCATGGCTTCAAACAACCAACAATCACAAAGAGAATTAACCATTGAAAGCATAAGAAATTTGTAAGAAATACTTCCCTTAATCAAAAGATTGGTGAATCCAACAAATTCCACACTTAGCAAGCCAAAGCAAATCCAAAGATTGAAGTGTTGAAGAGCCACAAAATGCCAAACCCTAGCCTCTTGGAAAATCCCCTCAAGATTGGGGAAAATGTACAAATAAACAAAAACTAACCCTAACCCTATCCTACTTCTTCCTAATACTTCCTACTTGTGTTTTTCTGCAGAAAATGGGATATTAATACAGCTAGGGGCGTTGGGGAGAAAATGTAAAGCTTCCAAAACATTAGGGACGAAATTTGCAAATTTCAGGATTCAGGCGTCGTACTGATTTCGTCCCATTTTGGTCCCTTTTATTCCGGATTTTGACAAAACTCTCTGAATAAAAGTTTTTCCTCTCTTTTTCAGCTTTCCATAGCATCTTGAATCATCTCATTTGGACGTCTGAATCAAGAGTTATGGCCTCCGGAAGATGGCTGATTTTTCTCCCTGTTTTCCTCTTCTTCGGTTCTGCCATGTTCTGCTTTTGCCCAGTTTTGGTCCATTTGCTTTCGGAATTTGAGAAACCTTTGTTCATAAAAGTTTTCTATCTCTTTCTCATATTTCCATAGCATCTTCAGTCATCTCATTTGGACATTTGCATCAAAAGTTATGAACTTTAGAAGATAAGTGGTTTTTATCCCTTTTTCCTACAAAACACATAAAATATGAGAATCACAAATATAATGTGATTTATCTAATAAACATGGCATATCTCAATGAAATCTATGCTAAAGCATGAAAAACACATATCTAAGTTTATGAATATTTGATTCTCATCAATAGGACCCTTGAGCTCTAGGCCACCAAGTGGGAACTCAGTAGAATTGTGCCTATACATAAGCATGTAACTATAGGCTATTATTGTGAAATGAGCATCGTGACGTGCAATCAGTGGTTATGACCATGATTTGCGTATCAATCCACAACATCAAATCCCACAAATGATGAGACAAGGTACATAAGATTGGGGGAGACAATCAGGTAAGAGGACATGAATTGAAAGAGAGAAAATACTATACACTTATCTAAGTTCTAACTTAGATATCGGAGAATCTACCCTAAAGAAACACTCCAAAATTTGTTTTGTAAGAACAATCAACACCTAGAAGATGAAGAATTTCAAGTCCAAACCATCTAATCGAATCATAGACGGGTTGTGGATTTTACCTTCATCAAGTGGCATAATCTGTGAGAATGAAATATCTTGATTTCTGAAGGAATATTAGCAATCTTCTTTTTGATTCCAACCTATACGAAGATGGTAGATACCAGATCTGGAGGGCGGAGGGCAACCAAAGGAACTAGCTGAGAAAGGGTATGACGTATTTGTTCAAGTCTTGTAAATAACAACCCCTTACGTTTAGGAGGAATCTCTGAATGCTCAGAACATCTCTCCGCCCATGAAAGTGAACACTCGTAGCATACCACTCCAAATCAAGAAGCTTCGCCGGACTAGAGATAGCCGGAAGTAGATAAGAGAGCTTTTATAGAGTTACATCGTGCGCAGTTTGAAAAATTTCTGAGGGTAGGCATAATTCATGCCCATCCAAGGACGAACCAAGACCTAGTAACTAGGAATGTAGTCAGCGAAAGATGAATGATAACAGAAATAAAGCTTTAGTTTCTCATGCCGATAACAATTATGCAAATGATCGTTCTAGGGTTAGGTCAAAGCATGACCCTAAACGACTGCGACATGATGATTTTTCTCAAATTGGCAATAAAATGGCTGATGATATTCTCGGCTTATTGGGTTCGAAAAATGAAGGGGATGCCCCATCACCTTTCACACCTGATACAATACAATACTTAACACTGGCAGGATTTAAACTGCCTGATAGAATTCCATCCTATGAGGGAGATTTTGATACCCTAGACATTCTATCGTGATTTTAAATACGCAATGAACTTAAAAAATGCTCCGATGGCTATTATGTGTAAAGCATTCCTTATACATCTAAGTGGAAAAACACGGATGTGGATTGATGGTCTGCCTCGTAACAACATTTTTTCATTCAGGCAGTTGGCGCTGCTTTTTCATACCAATTTCTTTCAAATAAAAAAGTTCCAAAAAACCGTGGTGCACTTAATGAATCTTAACAATGAGAGTTTACAAGTGGCTGATCAGACAGATCAGTTGGTAATCTTGGCTTTCATGAACAAGTTAAATCCTGGACCATTCTACATAAAGTTGGCATGGGAAACCCCAACTAATACTCAACGTTATTGCAGATGGTAGAGAGTTACACGAAGGGAGAAGAAGCTAATCGAAAGAAGAGAGAAAATGAAAAACACCAGAAGAAACACCAAGAAGATCCAAATGGAGGAACCCTCAAAGAAGCACTTTTGATAAGCTCAACTACAATCGGGGTTGCCTAGAGCCTTGAATTCAAGAGAAAAGCCTAACGCCGCTCACTAAAACTCGCACTGAGATCCTATTTATACATAGGGATCTCCTTAGACCTCTAGTCCCAGTGAATGCGACGTCTTATAAAAAACATCGGCATCTTTGGTGCACCTCCCACAACAACCACGAGCATGACACTGGGGACTGCAAAGATCTCAAAAATGAGATAGAATATTGCATCCGCAATGGAATGCTAGATCAGTATATCTAGAAATGGCATTCAGGGATGCAACCTTAATTTGAGGGCCGGGAAGGTGGTTACCACTTTGGAGGACGAGGTGAAAGATAAGGTGACAGAGGTTCACCTTCCCATCAGGCAAACTATCGACAAAGGTGAGACCTTCCTATGAATAAGCTATATTAGCAATATCAAAAAAACTCTCCATAGCAATTAACATAATGTAACCGGTGTAATCTATGCTATATTCGGTAACTATCCGAAAGGTCAATAACAGTCTATGATCAAAGCCAATACAAGGAGGATTCCCCTCGCAAGAGCCAGTTAGCAAACAGTTCAAACCCTCGGAAATCATCTCCTTGTGGTTTCCACCATTAGCCTGCACAATGATGCTCTACTTATTAAAGCCATAGTAGCAAATAAAGAGGTGCATCGAGTCTATGTAAATGACGGTAGCGTGGTCGATGTCCTATATATAGATTGTTTTAGCAAGCTAGGGATCGACTTTGCAACAATAAAGCTGTCCAATATGCCTCTAATAACCTTTACTCATGAGGTTGTTCATCTAGTGGGTATAATTACTCTTGCAGTAACAGTGGGTGAATACCCCCGAGATAAAACTATAATGACAGAGTTTTACATTGTCGATGCTTCATCTCTCTTCAATGTAGTCATCGGCAGGTCATGAATGAACAAGGTTAAGGTCATTTGGTCACCTTACCAGTTGGTCATAAACTTTCCTACTGAACATGGAGTGACATCAGTACGAGGGGACCAGTACATAGTGAGAGAGTGCATGCATATTGCAATCAAAGGTAAAAGCACTTTGACAAAGGGTGTACACATCATTCAAACTCCAAAAGTGTTACAAGTCAACTCCAAGGTGCTATCCCTGGAGACAATGAACAAAGGAAAAAGTATATTGCTTCCCTCTGGGAACTCTAAGGTCCCACCTCAGAGACCTTAAGGTGCCGAACTTCTGAGGTCACACTTTGGAGACCTCAAGATGTCAAGAACTCTGAGATCCCACCTCTAAGACCTCAAGGTGTCAGGAACTTTGAGGTCACACTTCAAAGACCCCAAGATGCCAAAGGCTCAAAGGTCAAGCCTTGTAGCTCCCAAGAGGCCACTTCGCACAAAGGTCCCATGGAAATCATTGCCGAAGTGCAAAAAGTTGCTATAGAGGACAAGTACCCAAACAGGGGGGTTAGAATTGGAGCTGCTACATTACTGACCTCAATGAAAAACCACATTATTCATCTCCTCCACTGATACAAGGACGTTTATGCTTGAGGCCCAGAAGATATGCTTGGGATCTCGCCGTCTATCGTGATGCACAAACTCAACATCAATCCTAGGGTTAAACCCATACAACAAAAGAAAAGATCGTTGGCTCCAGACAAGAATTTGGTAGTTAATGAAGAAGTAAAAAAACTACTCCAATATGATATTATCAAAGAGTATTCTATCCTACTTGGTCATCTAACCAAGTGCTGGTCAAAAAACCTGATGATAGCTGGCAGATGTGTATTGACTATACCGACCTCAACAAATACTGTCCAAATGATTGTTACCCCTTACTAGTGATTGATCAGAAGGTCGATACCATTTCGGGATATGAGGTCCTTATGTTCCTTGACGCCTATAAAGGCTACCACCAAATCCTGATGGATGAAGAAGATGCCCAAAAAACTGCTTTCGTCATAGAGATGGGAGTTTTCGATTACACGAAGATGCTTTTTGAGTTGAAGAACGCAGGAGTGGCCTACCAACGCCTAGTAAATCAAGTTTTGCAGACCAAATTGGTAGGAACTTGGAGGTATATGTGGATGATATGGTGATAAAATCAAATAAAAGAGAGAGCCCACCCAGAGATCTGGAGGAAACTCTACAAACTATGATTAAGGTGGGAATGCGTCTTAACTCCAAAAAGTGTACTTTTGGGGTAGGGTTTGGAAAATTTCTGGGATTTATGCTCTCTAAAAAAGGAATTGAAGCCAATACAGACAAGATAATGGCCATAACAGATATGAAACCTTCTCGAACCTTAAAGGAGGTCCAGAAGTTAATAGGTTCGTTGGTAACCTTGAACATATTCTTGTCGTGATCTGCAGACCGGTATCTACCATTATTCCAAACCCTCAGGGAGACCAAGAACTTCAAATGGAATAAGGATTGCCAAAAATGTTTTGAAAAGTTAAAAATACACCTGGCAAATGGAATAAGGATTGCCAAAAATCTTTTGAAAAGTTAAAAATACACCTGGCCAGCTTTTTAACATCACTCACTCCAACAAGAAAAATAGTAGAGGATGCAAAGGTCTAGACCTTATACATTGATGGTGCCTCAAATGAAGATGGTAGTGGAGTCAGACTCTTGCTGCGTAGTCCTAAAGGCGTAGAGATTACCTATGCTTTGCACTTTGACTTCAAAGCAACTAACAATGAAGCTGAATATGAAGCCTTAATCACAGGGTTAAAGTTGGCTCAAAGGATGAAAGCGAAAGAAGTATGCACTTACAACGACTCTCAAATAGTCGTCAATTAGGTATAAGGTTCTTATGAAGTTAAAGAACCCCAAATGAAAAAGTATCTCAATAAGGAACGCCATCTTGGTCATTCTTTCAATAGCTTCAAGATTGTGCAAATCCCCAGGTCTAAAAATAAAATGGTAGACGCCTTAAACAAGTTGGCATCCTCTGCTTTTTCCCATCTCAACAAAAAGGTTTTGGTGGAAATACTCCCTTGCAGAAGTATCGAAGAGAAGGCCACCATGACCATTCAGGAGACATGAGATAACTGGATGACTCCCATATAGAAGTATTTGCAAAATGGGAAATTGCCTGATGACTAAAATATAGTGGGGAAATTGAAGTTAAAGGTGCCCCACTATGTCATACAGGATGTGTAACTGCCAAACGATCCTATCTCCAGCCTCTGCTCCGATGTGTAGGGCCTTAGCAAGCAGATTATATACTCCAAAAAGTACACTTTGGATCTTCTGGGAGCCACATTGGACCCTGCATGCTTGCCAAATAAATAATTCAATGCGGTTACTATTGGTCACTATGTTTAAAGATGGTTATGACTTTGTGCAAAAAGTGCGTACAGTGCTAGCTCCATGCTCTTATAATCAACGACCTCAGATGGAGTCGATCAATATCCAAATTTCTTGGTCTTTCACTCAATGGGGAATTGATATTTTGAGACCTTTCCCCAAAGCTCCAGGACGCGTGAAGTTTTTAATAATTGCAATCGACTACTTCACTAAGTGGGTAGAAGTCGAGCCTTTAGCCACAATTACTGGAAAGAACGTCCTGAAGTTTGTATGGAGCAAAATCGTCTGCAGATTTGGTATTCCCCATGTTATTATTTCAGACAATGGGAAACAGTTTGCAAATGACCCATTCCGCTCCTGGTACGAAGAGTTTCAAATCAAACAAAACTTCACTTCTGTTGCGCATACTCAAGCCAATATACAGGTCGAAGTCATAAATCGCACTATATTGTAGGGGCTCAGAACTTGTCGAAAAAGGGATTGGGTAGAAAATCTCCCAATTGTCTTGTGGGCGTATCGTACCACACTTCGGACCACAACAGAACCCCTTATAGCTTGATGTATGCCTCAAAGACTGTGATCCCAACAAAGATTGGAGTTCCCAGTCCTAGAGTGGTAGCCTTCAAGGTTGAAGCCAACAATGAAGAGATCCGGTTGAATTTGGACTTATTAGAAGAACGCCGAAATTTAGCCTCAATTAAAGAAGCATAATACAAGCAAGACATGGCAAAATACTAATAAACAAGTGAAGGTCAATGAATTTTCTTCAGAAGACTTAGGGGACTTAGGGGTTGCTTGGTTAGGGGGTTTAGGGGGCGAATGGAATGAAAATGATTGTTTTGTTGGCGGGTTTGGGTTTGGATTGGAATGGACTGAACCTATAGAGGAGGGTTTTATTGAAACCCATGGGGGTTGGGGGGGGGGGGTTGGGTTTAGGTGGGAATGGATTGGAATTGATTTATGAGTTCTACACTTTTAATTAATGTATAATTAATATTAATAATTTATAATTAATTAAGATTAATTTAATTAATTATTCATTTACTTAATATTAATAAATTTATAATTAATTAATTAATTAAAATTAATTTAATCAATAATATTTTTATTAATAATTAATTAATTAATTAAGATTAGTTTAATTAATCATTCATTTACTTAATATTGTAATTTAATATTATAATTGATCATTACTTAATCTCATTCATTAATATTAATTATTATAATTAATATTAATTAATTTTAAGTAATTAATTGATAATATTAATTAATTAATTAAAATTAATTGAATAATAATATTTTTATTAATAATTAATTAATTTAATATTATAATGAATAATTAACTAATAATAACTAAAAAGTTTTTTTTGAAATTTATTCCATTACCAGAAATAATACCAAACAGCATAATTACTATCATTCCATTCCATTTCAAATATTTCTTTCTATCAAATCCATTCCAATCCGAAACCCATAGATTATACCAAACACCCCCCTAGTATTGTGCAAAAATGAAGCAAGCCGAGCCCAAAAGCTCGGTGAACTAGAAGCCAACTAGGAAGGCCCTTACAAGGTCATTAATGTATCGAGATCAGGGAGTTACTGCTTGGCCACAATAGAGGGGAACTTGTTGCCTCGAGTTTGGCATATTAACAATTTAAAAATTTTTGATGTTTGACATTTTGTTTCGTGAATAAAATGTTACTTATATATTTAATATTGTTAAATCAAGTGGAGAAATAATGACTTCCTTGAACTAGGTTCAAGGTGGTGAAACTGCCTTGCTAAAGTTTCAAATCGAGGAGACCACGTGCAACCTCGGTTCAGTTGAGTTAGTTGCAAACTTCATAACATCCCAAGAGGGTGAGGAGAATATAAAAACATCTATGTGGGTGTTAAAACTTAAAACAGAACATCCTATGGGGTGAAAAAAAAAAGGGTAACATCAGTGAGCTCAGACTCTAAGGTCCCTAATATCCTAAGGGGTGGGGATCTTGGATCCCTTAAAGGTCCCGAACATCCTCAGGGGTGGGGATCTTGGATCTCTCACAGGTCCCGAACATCCTAAGGGGTGAGGATCTCGTATCCCTCAAAGTTCCCAAACTTTAAAATTTAATTATTTTATTAAATAAACAAAGTACAAAAGGAAGAGGTTTATAATTTTTCTTTTTCCTTTCTTTTTTGCTCGTCGTACGTAGCTCTCTCTTGAAAGTACTTGTTAAATACTGCTTCTTTCCCCTTGTATGTAGCAGTGCTTTCCTGACCTTATCGGATCATGAGCTCTAACTTTTTCATCATCACATCTATAGGATCTCTGTCCGAAGATGCCACCTTTAGGCTCACCTCTTTTAGACGATTTTCCATCTCGGCAATTTTTTATCTCCAAATCTTGCATTCAAATTGCAACGCGAAGATCAATTGCCTGTATGGACCGAATGCACCTTGATGATCCTAAACCTCTTGATGCTTCTTCTCAAGTTCGCCAGTCATCGTACGGACTACTTCATCCCTACCCTTAAGTTCAGAGGTAATACTTTTAACCTCAACTAAAATTTTGGCAACTATTTTCTTGTTCTTTTCATTCTCTAGGAAAATTGAATTTTCCCTAGGGGTCAAATCTCCTGTTGCCTATTGTTGCTGCATCCTATCTTCATTAAGACAAGGGTTTTAATATTCTAAATAGGTGACTTGACCCTTGAGATCCTTATTTCACACTCTTAACCTAAACATAGCATCTTGAAGCTCAGTATGCACTGCTTCCAGTGTTTTAACTTTCTCATACAAGTTAGTAATAACAACCTTTGATGATAATAAATAATCCTGATATGATAAAAATCGAATAAAAATCAGTATTTTACCCACTAAGGGCATCCAAATTAATTATCCTTACAAACATTCAATAAAAAGAAATAACGAAGGCCTATGAGCTAGCTCATTCTGACTCCTTCCTCCTTGAGCCGAAGTTCCCGCCTTTGCTTGACTCTTTGGCGCCCTATCATCTGTGGCCCGAAGATCAAGGTCTTTGTCCACCTCACAAACATTTAGCTCTTCCAAGGTCAGGGGTGAGCTATGAGATGCCAAGTGCTGCAACGGCTTGAAAGAGCCATCAAACCCTTTCACAATCTCCTCATACACCATGTTAGCCCACACCATATCCTCAGGGTCATAGCTGAGCATCTCTTCCAGCGGCAAGGTGGGGAATTTTCCATGAATTTTGATGGCCGCTTCATGCTTCCCCATATCCATTGCAGCCTCGAAAAAATTTGCTACAAATTCGCACAAATCCTGGGTGTGAAATATCTTTTTCACCAACTTGGAGAATTCCCCTTGGGTAATAGCTGCATGTGCCTACACATTTGCTTTCTTTTTTTGCAGCTATTGTTGGAAGGAAGACACCTCTTTCTCCAATTTCCTCCTAGTCCCCCACAATCACAGACATCTCTTCTTCCCATGTTTTTGCATTCGGCCAAGTTTGATTTCGTCCAGGATTGAATTGGATGTGGAAGCTTCTTTATATTTCATGGCTATGAATTTGGAAGCTTCTAATGTAGCTCATGATCAAATGATGGCAATACTTGATCCATCATTTACAACACTAAGTAGAATGAGACTTGATGACTCACAATCAGAAGTCCTTGCTGCCTAAGTGTCTTGAGCTTCAAATACCTCAGCTATAAGTGTTGCTAAAGCAGCTTGCATTCTCTTAGTTCTTGACCTAGTCATAGGCCTCCCATGCCTTGTAAAGGCTCAAACTTTGAACACCTCATTGATGAAATTTTAGCCTCATCTTTAGCGTCATGTTCACGTTCACGTTCGGCTACTTGAATAGTTGTAGATGTCTCGGACCTTGGATGATTTTCATCAATCCTTCCTTCTTCGAAAGGACTAGCCCTCGAGTCCATAAACTAATCATCGAAGTCAAACAATGAAAGGTCTAAGACATTAAATACAACACTACCTCTATAATCACTTGGAATGACAAGTTCGTATGCATTCTCGCTCATGCGAGAAATAACTTGGAAAGGACCATCTTCTTGAGGATGAAGCTTAGTCCTTACTTGTTTTCTTCCTCTTTTGGCAACTTGAGCATAACGTTCATTCTTCTTGAGGATGTAAAGGTGTACTTTCTCATGCGAGTCTTGAACAAACTTAGCCTTTGCTGCACTATTAAGATTTATCTGCTCATTGCTAAGCAATGGCACTAAGTGAAGAGAGGTTAGTGGTTTAAAACCAAACCTCCTAATTTCACACAAGCCACATAGAAAAAATTTAATATGCTTCACATGCTCTTCTAAGCTCTTGCTACAAATGAGAATGTCATCAAAATACAAAACAAATTTTCCTATAAACTACCTAAGTACATGATTCATGAGTCGCATGAATGTGCCAGGTGTATTAGTTAATCCAAAAAGCTTGACTAACCATTCATACAAACCCAAATTAGTTTAAAAAGTAGTTTTCCATTCATCTCCATCTTTAATGTGTATTTGATGATATCCACTCTTATGGTCAATTTTAGTATAAATTTTAGACCCATGCAATTCTTCAAACATGTCATCAAGGCAAGGTATTGGATGTCTATATTTAATTGTAATCTTATTTACAGCTCTACAATCAGTACACATTCTCGACGTACCTTTCTTTTTTGGAACAAGGATGACTGGAACAGCGCAAGGACTAAGACTTCCTCGTACGTGACCTTTATTTAGCAATTCCTCAACTTGCCGTTGGAGCTATTTGGTTTCTTCAGGGTTGGCTTGGTAGGCTAGTCAGTTGGGAATTACTGCATCAGAAACGAAGTCGATTTGATGTTCAATTTCCCTTAAAGGTGGTAGTCCTTTAGGGAGATCTTCCGAAAAGATATTTTCATACTTTTGCAAAACAACTTTAACTTGTAAAGGCAAGTCACTTGGCAGCTCATCATTAGAAAATAAAGCTTCTTGAAAAATAATTAGCACAAAATTCTTACTTGCATTTAAAGCTCTATCAACATCTCTCATGCAAGCATAGAAGCTACCTTTAAAATTTTACAATTGATGGTTGTGCTCCTTCAGTTTTACTCATGAGAACTGAAGTCTTGCCTTTAGAAGTTGAAGTAGTTTGTGTGCTCATGGGTGGAGCAGAATTTTGACCTTCTTCAACCTCCTTTTGCTTTTTCATCCACTCCATTTGCTTCACCCTTTGTTGTTGTTGAAACTTACTAACTTCCAAGGGTGGCAATGGTGCTAGTGTGAAAACTTTTCCATTCTTGTTGAGGTGATACTTATTAGTTCTCCCGGAATGATTTGTATGTCTATTATACTTCCACGGTTGTCCTAATAGTAGGTGAGTGGCCTGCATAGGAACAACATCACAAAGAACTTGATCAGTAAAATTTCCAATTGTAAAGCTTACCAAGGTTTGCTTTGGGATCTGAAGGGATCCACTCTGATTCATCCGTTGTAATTTGTATGGCTTAAGATGTAAGGAACATTTGAGCTTCAATTTATCTACAAGATAAGTAGAAGCAAGGTTAGCACAAGATCCTCTATCAATAATTAACATACAAATTTGAGCATTAATTAAACATTTAGAATGGAAAATATTAGCCCTTTGATCCTCGATGTCTTCCCCAGGTTGAGCACTTAAAGCTCTTATCGTCACCAAACACTCCCCACTTAGTTGACCCTCTCCATGGCCCCATTGGTCTTCAACATGACTTACGTCATGTCTTCTTCTTGATTATTTACCTCCTCTTCACTCTCACTTTGATAGGTTCCATCATCTAAGATGGTCATAGCTCGTGAGTTTGGGCATTGAGAAGCTATATGTCCTCGGCCTAAACACCTGAAACATTGAATAGAGAAAGTGGTGTTAGTATTATTTGAACTGAAAAAGGGTTTAGAATTACTTACCTTTGGAGTATTTTGTGGTGTGAACTTCTTCACATTGGTTGGACTGGAAGCCGAACCTCCTTTCCATTGAGTGCTTCCGGAACTTGAAGAATTAAACCTCCCGCCTTGGCGATTACTATTGTTATTTCGCCAATCATTGTAGATGTTTGAGCTCCTCACACTTTGTGGTACCTTCTTAAGTTGCTTCTCAACCTTTTTAGCCATTTGTAATAGCTTCTCAAAGTTTCATAGTGATGCAACTCAACTAGATGAGCAATACTCTTACTAAGCCCATTCATGAATCTTGCCATTATAGATTCTTCATCTTTTTCTATATTGGCACGTAACATGGCTTGATCAATCTCCTTGTAGTACTTATCTACACTTTTGTTCCCTTGAGTTAAGCTTTGAAGCTTTTGTAACAACTCTCTTTTGTGGTGTGGGGGAACATATCTCTTTCTCATAACCTTTTTCAACGCTTTCCAAATTGAAATTGGCTGCTTTAACTTCTCATCTCTTTAGCGACAAGTTCTTCACCACCAAGTAGATGCATGGCTAGAAAATTCAACAACGGACCACTTAACTTTCTTTCTCTTGAAAAATTCATGGATATCAAAAATTTTATCAACTTTTTCTTCCCATTCCATGCATGCTTCCAGATCATTCTTACCTTCAAATTCTAGAATTTGCAATTTAAGGCTAGCAAGATTATCATCCTTCTTGGATCTCCTTTTACTTCTTGTAGAATGATGATCATCATCCGAACTTGAATTTTGGATTCTTCTTCCTCGGATGAGCTACTTGTTTAATCCTTTTTGGACTTCTTCTTTTTCTCTCTAGGGTTTGTTTGAGTAACTTCTCGAGGCTCCTTGGCCTTGGCTGCTTTCAAATTGGATGCAACTTGAGCCATTTTAATTTCCATTTGATCAATTCTTCTATGAACTAATTCTGGAGCCGAAGCTATACCGTTGAGGTAATTTTTCATGTCCTTATCTTGTTCTCTCGGATTTTCAGCCATTTTCTTGATAAATTTAGGAACAAGATTTCCTACCTTACTTCCCTCTAACCAATTATCCAAATTATGAAACTCTCACCAATGTAAGGCTGAACTCTCTTTTTATAGTAATTTGGGGTTGATTAGTAGGTTCACTCACACTCAATCACTTTTCTAACAGTTCTGATCAAAGCAAGTTTCAAAAATCTCGCAAAAATAGACAATTGAATCCAAGTAAAAGAGAGAATAAATTATTTAGAGGTTAACAAGACAAGACACAAAAAGAACAAAACTCAGAAAACAAGAAGACAAATTTAAGATCAAAAAGGGAAACAAGGAATTGAACAAAAAAGTAGCTCTCGATTGCAAATTGCAGGAACAAAACAAAACTCAGAATTTTTGGCTGAAAGCTTGACGCTAGATGGTTCTTTAGGTGCTTGTGGATGAGTAAAATTTGTGAATATGTGTTTTATTTTCTTAGGAGTGCAAACCAAATTGAACTCAAACACTGGTTTAACTTTTTGAACCAAATCTGATTCTAACAAGGACTCGGTTTCTTCAAGACTTCTCTCACCAATTATTTCCAAAAAAGTTTAGCAACCAATATCACATCTTAAAACAAAATCTTGACAGTATAATTCAACAAAAATTCGCAGCCTTTTAATCAAGAATTGGTGCAAACCAAAGCTTAGAACAAATCAGGAAATTCAAGTTTCAAGATTTCAGAATTTCAAGCTTTTATGGACTGTTTTTCTTTCACAGGGAGTTGCTAAATTTCGGCTGGGGTTTTATTTCACTTTTGTCTACAAATATAATCCTTTGTGATCAAAAAATATTCACAGAAACAACTTGATCAAGGATCAAGAAGGTTTGGGTAGAATTCAGAAAACTGGGGTTTCGGTTGGTCTTGATGTTCTATCGGGTTTTCAGAAATAATTGGTAGTTGACTTCACGATTTTTTGCAGCACAATTTGATAGAAACTTCAAGAAGACGAAGCCTTCTTACTCAGGTGTTAATCACATGAAGGTATAATGCAAAAAGTTGGGCAGAAAACAGCTTCAAGAACCAAAGCAGAAAAGTCGGGTTTTCTGAATTTTTCTTCTTAGCTGTGGGTTTCAGAATGTTGTAGATGTTGGCTTTAATTTTTTCAGGAAAAATTCAGCAACCAAAGTCTCTATCAACAACCAATATTCACACAAGAAGCAAGAGCACAGAACCAGGTTGTGATGAACGAAAAATAGGTGATAAAAGCTGGACAGAAATTTCGGTAGAACTGGAGCAGAATTTTGTGACTGAAGTTTATGAATTCGGAATGGAGATTTTTATGTCATTTTTAAGGATGAAAATAAGAATAGAATTAAGAAGGGATTATGGGCAGAACAAGAACACAGATATACAAACATAAATTCAAAACTCAAAGAAACAAAACACAACACAAGCGATAGAAAATTTCACAATCGTTTGGAGCTTCTTTTGTTTGGTTTTCAACACTGAATTAAGAAGATAATCACGAAGAGATTATGGATAGAAACAAGACTCAGATATACGGAACAAAAACGTGGAAAAACAAGAAACATAGAGGCACGAACAAAAACAAGGATATGAACAACTTCAAGGAGCAACCACCCAAAGGTAGCTCTGATATCAAATTGATACGAATCTTAAACCAAAAAATAGGATTTCAAACCTATACCAGAGTGTTGATCCTACTATCGTCCTCTAGGTTGAACTAGTCTTCCTTTAGCAAGACACCAACTCCAAGATCTGAAGAAGGAATTTACTTTTGTCCACTTGACACCCAATGGAATTATCAAAGACCCAAGATGTGAACTTTGACTATTCTTGGAACCAACCGGCACACTCAGATTATTGAGGAAAAGAAACTCAATAAACCAGCTTAAACATGAACCTAAGAGGCTATCCTCAAAGCCTCAAAACAAGTTCTAAACTAGAACTCAAAGAAAAGCACAAAGCTCTCAAGTTTGTATTGTCAAAAAAAATTTGTTCAACTCTTGGCAGAATGGCCTTTATTTATAGAACTACAAAGGGCGGCCAAGGTGACCTAATCTATCCTCTAAAAGGATTACAATCCCTTGCCTCTTAGAAATCTAATTACTTAAAAGAAAAGACTCCTAATTTAATTAAAAGAAAAAACCAATAAAATTGCCTAAAACTAATTCTAGGCTGGTTTGGATTGAGTTGGCTGAGAGTTGGAGTTGTATTTGGCCAAGTTTGATTTTGTCCAGGTTTAAATTGGAAGTGGAAGCTTCTTTATATTTCATGGCTATGAATTTGGAAATTTCTAATGTAGCTCATGATCAAGTAGTGGCAATACTTGATCTATCATTTACAACACTAAGTAGAATGAGACTTGATGACTCACAATCAGAAGTCCTTGTTGCCTTAGTGTCTTGAGCTTCAAATACTTCGGCTATAAGTTTTGCTAAAGCAGCTTGCATTCTCTTAATTCTTAACCTAGTCATAGGCTCTCCCATGCCTTGTAAAGGCTCAAACTTTGAATGCCTCATTGATGAAGTTTTAGCCTCATCTTTGGCGTCATGTTCACGTTAATGTTTGGCTACTTGAGGAGTTGTAGTTGTCTCAGACCTTGGATGATTTTCATCACAAAGTCTTCACAAGAAAGTTCAACCACTACCGGTAAAGCTAAAACTCTTCACGACCAGCTTGAAATCAATTCGTAAGGATCCATCAAAATTTTAAAATTCCATTGCATGTCATATTTGATTTCCTATAGTGGTATCAGAGCCACTTACGAATGCTCAAATTGGTTTTATGTGAAAACATGTTTATTTTCTTAAATTGTTTATGAATAAGTATGCTGAAAATTTGGATTATGTGAGGTTGTTCATTAAAACTGAATTTATAAAGTTGTTTATTAAACATATATGATATGTTTATCTTTATTAAATCAATATAGGGTATGATTTAATGTGTTATTGCTAGATTTGAATAGTATATATATATGAATATGCATGGAAGAACCAAAATTCAGGTTTTTTGGAATGTTATGTTGAGCTTCAGGTTTCTCAAATTTTCTTGAGTTTTGGTTTTGATAAATTTTATTAAAACTAAAAATAACATGTGTTGAATCATATTGAGGCCAAATTATATATATGATTTATAAAATTGGTTTCGAATTTTTCCTAGAAAATTTGATCAAGTTCGGTTTTTGTGGTTGTGCTAGTTTCGGTTCTTTTTAGAAAACAAGTGTCAGCTTTTGCAATTTTGGAGGCTAGTTTGGTTTCAATTCTAATTTTGAGGCCAAAATTAATATGTGATATATACATAATATCAAGGCCAAATTATATATGTGATATATAATAGTTCTAACTTGAAAGTTTCGGGTTTACTGAAAAATTGGAAGGCTTAGATTTCTGAATTTTGAATGGTTCAATTTTCTGAATTCTTTATGGCCGAATTGCACATTATTTTGAATTTGTTTGTGACTGGCCAAAATTTAATATATATGATATATTAAGTTAAGGCCTAAAATATTTGATATATTATTTACAAATTTTTCAATGATCATGTTTGGCCGGAAAAGGAATACATATGAAGTGTTTCATCTTTAGCCGAATTGAACATAGCTTTGGAATTTTATTATGGCTGAAATTTTATATATGTATCATGTTAAGGCCAAAAATATAGGAGATATATATTTCATAAATTTCCAATGAGTTAGAATAGCCAAAATTTGCATTTTAAACCTGAACATTCCATGCATGATGTATTATTCAAAACCCTAATATTTGATTTAATGTTAATTGTCATAAATTAATTAGATTAATCTATTTAAGTGTTGAATATGAATGACAATTCTATATCACATGCACATTATGTGATATTTGAGCATGTTGCATAGTTATAACCCTAAGCCCAATAGGATTGGATAAATTTTGTATTGGTTTTTAGCTATGATCTGCATGTCATGCCTTGCTCTATTTTTGGATGTAAATTCTTTTCTCATCTAACTCCCCTCGAATGTAACTCAAGGTTTTTCTAAAGATGTAATAGTTAAACTAGAAATAGGACTAGACTAGAAATCCAAGGAGGTAAATAGTTGATGACGATAACCATAGAAGAATTAAGGAGGCACTTGGAGAAGATGCCGATACCTTTAGGCTGACATTTTGGTTCTCTCGTTAGCTTAAAAGAATCAACTTAGTTTGGGCTATAACTATGTCACGTTTACTTTATTGTTATAGTATGATATGCATGCTATTTATGTTTATTGGTTAAATGCATAATGTGATTATGATTGTAATAATTACTTAAACAAATTATGTGATTAATTGAACTAATAGTTACAATAACCAATTTAAATAAAATTGTGAGAATTTAACAAATCCCTCAAACAAATATTAATTCTTAGATGTCTTCCAATGCCTAGCACTTGTCAAAGCTTTGATAGACTATATGTAGGTTTGACAAACCAAGGTGTCGTGGTGAATCTTAGTGAAACGCGACAAGATAATAGTAATACCCAACTGCTAATCATTGGGTTTGACTTAACTAGTTGGAGTCAATAGGATTGAGACCTAGAGGCATAGAGTTGGGCCTTGACTTATTAGATAAGCTTGAACAAGAGTTGTTCACCCAACTATCCAAGAGTTGTTCACCCAACTATCCAAGAGTTGTTTAGGATACAATTGACAAAGTGTTGTCCACCTAAACAACCTAGTTTTGGGTGAGTAGCCAAAGCTAACTCAAAATTAGGTAAAAAATGAATCTTGGCCCACTAGAAAGTTAATTAGATTAAAATTTCCAAATTAATATCAATGGTTATTAATTTGAGTAAAATAGTGGGAGTAACATTTAATAAAAGAAAATATTAATTGTTTGCATTTATGATACTTATTTTGCATATTTCTGATGTAGATAACCATGGTTGCAAACATTAACACTAGCACACTATCACTATGATCTGTCCTTGAGAAGGACAAGTTGAATGAGACAAAATTCCTAGACTAGTACAGGAACTTGATGATAGTCCTTAAGCAAGAAAAAAAAATGTATGTCCTAGAGGAACCTTTACCTAAGGAACTTGAGGATGGCATTCCAAGAGCTGAAAGAGATGCTTACAAGAAGCATCAAAATGATGCTCTAGACATTTCATGCCTCATGCTTACTACTATGAACTCTGAGCTTCATAAGCAACATGAGAATATGGAGGCGTATGATATGATCAAACACCTCAAGGAGCTATATGAAGAGCAAGCTCATCAAGAGAGATTTGATATCTTGAAGGCGTTATTCCAGTGCAAAATGGTAGAAGGAGCCCTTGTTGGTGATTATGTGCTCAAAATAATTGGGTATAAAGAAAGCATTGAAAAATTAGGTTTCCCATTAGGCCGAGAGTTGGCCATAGATGTTATCTTGCAACCTTTGCCTAATAGCTATGGTCAGTTCATTCTTAATTACAATATGAATGAGATTGACAAAACTCTGCCACAATTGCTAGGCATGTTAAGAACTACTGAAACAAACATGAAGAAGTCTAAACCTAATAATGTCCTGATGATCAATAAGGGCAGAGAAGAAAGGTAAGGCTAAAGTGAAAGGCAAGGGCAAGAAAGTCAAGTCCAAGCTCACTACAAATGCACTAAAACCCAAAGGAAATGTTGCCAATGAAGGAAACTGCTTCTATTGCAGTGAGATTAGATACTAGAAGAGGAACTGCAAGGTTTACCTGGAGGATTTTAAGAAGAAGAGGAATGAAAATTCCACTTCCAGTATTTAGTTATAGAAGTTAATTAATCTACTTCTTCTTCATGGGGTTCACACATTTGTGTCAATGTGCAGGGACTGAAAAGAAGCAGAATATTAGCTAAAAGCAAAGTCGACCTACGAGTGGGAAATGGAGGAAGGGTTGCTGCATTAGCTGTAGGGACTTATGTCTTAAATTTTCCCTTAGGGCTAGTTTTAGAATTAAATAATTGTTATTATGTGCTTTCTGTTACGAAGAACATTACTTTCATTTCTTGTTTAGACAATGATGGATTTTCATTTCTAATAAAAGACAATTGTTGTTCTTTCTATTTAAATGAATGTTTTATGGTAGTGCACAAATGGCTAATGGCCTTTATGTTCTAAATCTTGACATGCCTATCTATAACATAAATACCAAAAGGATTAAATTAGATAATTTTAATCTGACTTATTTTTGGCATTGTCGTCTTTCGCATTTCCATACTCCATAAAGATGGACTTTTGGACTCATTTGATTTTGAATCGTATGAGACATGTGAATCATGTTTATTAGGTAAGATGACTAAAGCTCCTTTCACAAAACATAATGAAAAGGTGGGTGAATTATTGGAACTAATACATACGGATGTATGTGGATCAATAAACACAAAAGCTAGAGAGGGTTTTCAATACTTCGTCACATTTACTAATGACTTCAGTAGATACGGCTATGTGTATCTTATGAAATACAAGTTAGAGTCATTTGAAAAGTTCAAAGAGTTCAAGAATGAAGTACAAAACCAACTTGGCAAGAGTATTAAAGTACTTCGATCTGATCGATGAGGTGAATACTTAAACCAAGAGTTCGATAACTATCTGAAAGAGTGTGGGATAGTCTCACAACTCACTCCTCCTAGAACACCACAAAAGGAATGGTATATCCGAGCAGAGAAATCAAACTTGGTTAGACATGGTTCGGTCTATGATGAATCATGCAAATCTTCCAAATCCCTTATGGGGACATGCTTTACTTACAGTCGCTTTCACACTAAATCGTGTTCAATATACATTACTTCAAAAGACAACATTTGAGATATGAACTGCAAAGCGTCCTAATGTGTCTTTTATAAAGGTTTGGGATGTGAGGCTTACATTAAACATCAAGTCTCCGACAAACTTGGACCCAAATATGATAAGTGTAATTTTGTGGGATATCCTAAAGAAACAAAAGGATATTATTTCTATAATTCCAATGAGAACAAAGTGTTTGTTGCTTGGACAAGTGTTTTTCTAGAAAAAGAGTTTATTTTTAGAAAACCCAGTGGGAGACAAATAGGAATTGAAGAAGTTTGAGAATCACAAAATAGCGCTGAACTTGATGAGATGGAAATTAAGCAAACACCACAAGCCGTTGTGGAACAAGCACCTGCTCAAGAGACACAAGCCCTACGTAGGTCCACTAGGATTCATTGTGAACGACAGAGATATGGATTTCTGGTGCCTCAGAATGGTGACATCTTGCTAATGGATCAAGATGAGCCTACAACCTATCAAGAAGGTATAACGGGGACAGACTATGAGAAATGGCTTGAAGCCATAAGAACTGAGATGGAATCCATGTATACAAACCAAGTATGGACTTTGGTTGATCCACCTAAAGGGGTAAAACCCATAGGGTGCAAATGGGTATTCAAGAAGAAGACCGACATGGATGGTGAAGTAAACACTTTTAAAGGGCAATTGGTCGCTAAAAGTTTCAATCAAGTGCTTGGTATAGACTATGATGAAACCTTTTCACCATTTGCTATGCTTAAATCCATCAGGATCTTGCTTGCAATAGCTATATTCCATGATTATGAAATCTAACAAATGGATGTCAAAACTGCTTTCCTTAATGGAAATCTTCTCAAGGATGTGTACATGACACAACCTGAGGGTTTTGTCGATCCAGAAAATGTTATAAAGGTTTGTAAGCTACAACGATCCATTTATGGGTTGAAGCAAGCTTCACGAAGTTGGAATCTTCAATTGGATGATGCAATCAAAGAGTTTGGTTTCATCAAGAACAAAGACGAACCTTGTATCTACAAGAAGGTTAGTGGGAGCGCTGTTATCTTCCTGGTATTGTATGTGGATGACATACTACTTATTGGGAATGACATCCCCTCTTTATAATTTGTAAAGACTTGGTAGTGTTACATTTAATGTTTCTGATCTTTCTTTGTTTGAGTTGGATCAAGAGTTTATGGACTTGAGGGTGAGTCCTTTTAAAGAAAGGGAGTCTGATGAAAATATGAGAACCAATGTTGAAACAATCAACCATCCAGCCAGGACAACTCAACCAAATCCGAAACAAACAAATCTAAGAGCACAAGTTGGATGTTTAGTTAAGAATTCGCCTACAAAGAGACATCCACACCCTGATCCATTATAAGGTATTAGAAGGACTATGATTAGGTCAAAAATTAAGAGAATGAAAGCTGCCTTTGCATATCTTATAATTGAATTAAGTGAAGCTCAAGAAACTAAGGCAGCAAAGAAAGCAATGAAGACTTCCGGTCTTTGCTCATCATTTGTCATTCTAGTCATCAATGAAGAATCAAGAATGAAGGATTGAGTCTGGATGATTTTCACTTGTGTAATCAAGATTCTTAGGCCACTTCTCATCACAATCCAAGTTCAAATTTGGAAGGTTCTAATTTGGCAAGAAGCAAAATAAGTTTAGTCACCATTCACTTCTCTAATCCAAACCACACTTGGATTCAACTTTAGGCAATATTGTTCCTTCATGAAAGAAATTAGAAGCTTCCAAGACCATATCTATGATGTTTAGAGAAGCTTCCAAATCCATAGCCAAGATGAATTGAAAAAGCTTCTAAATCCAATGAGGAAGCTAAGGAAGCCGTTGAACACAAGACTACTCCAAACAGTCATTGGATTAGATTTAGGCAACTTAATGTTTTATTCCCTTTACTTAGATTAGAAGTCTTTTACTAATTGTATCTTTAGTTAGCTTCCTAAAAGGTGATGAGTTCTAATCCTTTTAGAGGATAGATTTAGTCCCTTAAAAATCGTCCCTTGTAATCTATAAATAGAGTCTATTTTGCCACAATAAAATTCAGACTTGAATCAATTACAAACTTGAGAGCTTTTACCTTTTCTTTGAGTTCTAGTTTAGAACTTGTTTTGAGTCTTTGAGGATAGCCTCTTAGGTTCATGTTTAATCTATTTTATTGAGTTTCTTTCCCTCAATAATCTGAGTGTGCCGGTTGGTTCCAAGGATAGTCAAAGTTCACATCTTAGGTCTTTGATAATTCCATTGGGTGTCAAGTGGACAAAAACAAGGTCTTTCTTCAATCTTGAAGTTGGTGTCTTGCTAAAGGAAGCGGTAGTTCAACGTAGAGGACGATATTAGGACCAACACTTTGGTATAGGTTCGAATTTTTTTCTCTTGGTTTAAGATTCGTATAAGTTAATAAATCTGAAATAGTTTTGGATTTATTAATTCATGAGATGGCCAAAAATTAAAAAGAAAAATAAGAATGGGATTCTTGTTTTGGCAGCTATTGAAATTTAGAAAGCTGAATTTTAGAAAGTTCCAAAAAATGGATTAGAACTTGTAGTTCAAGTAAAACTCTTTAGAAGATGTTTTACCTTAATATTTTTCTATATATTTGGACATAAAGTTTCCACAGCCTCCAACCCAAAAATGTGAGAAAACATCACGTTATTCTTGCTAAACAAAACAGCCACTAAATCAATTTTCTTGTGTAGAAAATTTTGTATCAAAATTCTAGCCAAAAACCAAACATATTCTTCTTGTTGAGAAAAGTTCTCTTTGGCTTTTCTTTTGAAGAATTAGCCATCATTCTTTCTAGCATATCAAGAAGTCTTTCTGCTATTCTTTAGAAGAAAAAGCAGCTGTTTGTTTTGTGTTAAAGAAGCAAGAAAAACTGAAATTTGAGAAGCTTCAAATCTGGAAAAACCAAAGACAGAAACTGGTGGGTAGCAAAATCAGATTTTGCTACCTCTTTTTTGGGTTAATTGTATAACAATTAACTTGGAACTTGGAGACAATCGTGTGGATACCATAAAGGCAAAGTTTCACTAGGTTTTGTTGTGATTCGATGAGCAAAGTCTTCATAAGAAATTTCAACTGCTACCGATAAAGGTAAAACTCTTTACGACTGGCTTGAAATTACTTCGTAAGGATTCTTGGAGGAAATAAAAATTTTAAAATTCTGCTACGTGTCATATATTATTTCCTACATAGGATGTTTGAGATTTGAAAAAATATTAATTTCTTTCACCCTGCTGGATGTTCTGGGAATTTCTTTCACCACCTTGAACTGAGTTTAGGGAAGTCGCTCGATTTTAAAATATTAAAAATATAAGTAACATTTTATTCATGAAACAAAATATCAAACATAAAAATGTTTTAAATTGCTAACATGCCAAACTTGGGAAAACAAGTTCTCCTCCATCGTTGCCAAGCGATAACTCTTGGATCTTGACACATCAATGACCTGTAAGGACCTTTCCAGTTGGCTTCTAGTTTGTCAAGCTTCTGGGCTCTGCTTGCTTCATTTTTGCGCAAGACTAAGTCTTCTGGAGTAAATTCATTGATTTTCACTCGCTTATTGTAGTATTTCACCATGTCTTGCTTGTATTGCACTTCTTTAATTGAGGCTAAATCTCAACGCTCTTCTAATGTGTCCATGTTCAACCAGATCTCTTCTTCTTTGACTTCAGCATTGAAGGCTACAACTCTGGGAATGGGAACTCCAATCTGCGCTAGGATCACAACCTCTGAGCCTACGTCAAGCTGTAAGGGGTCTCCTCTGTTTCGGTCCAAGGTGTGGTACGATATGCCCACAAAACATTTGGGAGTTTTTACACAATCGCCTTTTACCTTATCCAGCCGAGTCTTGAGTCCCTACAGTATAGTGCGATTTGTAACTTTGACTTGTCCATTGGCCTGAGGATGCACAACAGAAGTGGAGTTTTGTCTATTTGAAGCTCTTCGCACCATAAGTAGAAAGGGTCATCTGTAAACTATTTCCCATTGTCTGCAATAATCATGTGTGGTGTACCAAATCTGTAAACAATTTTGGTGGCCAAAGGGTCGACTTTTACGCACTTACAGTATGTTTGGTTGGAAGGAATTGACAATTGCTTCCAACCAAATTCCTAATGGAGCTCAATGCATTTGTTTGGTTCAAAGGAATTGATTCCAGCCATGAATTCCAATTCCTTTAGAAGCCTGAATTGCAATTCAGCCAATTTAGCCATGAATTGCAATTCCTTGCACCAAGGAATTGGCCAATTTTTTTTTTCAATTTTGCCTTTCCAATTTTATTCAAGAATTGCAATTTTCCTCTCACTTCTCTCTGTCACCATGTTCTTACTCTACTTTCTCTCTCATCATTTTCTCACTCTACTTTCTATCTCATCATTTTCTCACTCTACTTTCTCTCTCTCATCATTTCCTCACTCTACTTTCTCTCTCATCAATTTCTCATTCTTTTTCCTCTCTCATCATTTTTCTCACTCTACTTTCTCTCTCATCATTTTCTCACTCTAATTTCTCTCTCTCATCATTTTTCTCACTCTACTTTCTCTCTCATAATTTTCTCACTCTACTTTCTCTCTCATCATTTTTCTCATTCTTTTTTCTCTCTCATCATTTTTCTCGCTCTACTTTCTCTCTCATAATTTTCTCACTCTACTTTCTCTCTCTCATCATTTTCTCACTCTTCTTTCGCTCTCATCATTTTCTCACTCTTCTTTCGCTCTCATCAATTTTTCTCTCTCTTCTTTCTCTTTCATCATTTTCTCACTCTTCTTTCTCTCTCATCATTTTCTCATTCTTTTTTCTCTCTTATCATTTTCTCATTCTTTTTTCTCTCTCATCATTTTCTCACTCTACTTTCTCTCTCTCATCATTTTCTCACTCTACTTTCTCTCTCTCATCATTTTTCTCACTCTTCTTTCTCTCTCATCATTTTCTCACTCTACTTTCTCTCTCTCATCATTTTCTCACTCTTCTTTCGCTCTCATCATTTTCTCACTCTTCTTTCGCTCTCATCAATTTTCTTACTCTTCTTTCTCTTTCATCATTTTCTCACTCTTCTTTCTCTCTCATCATTTTCTCACTCTTTTTTCTCTCTCATCATTTTCTCATTCTTTTTTCTCTCTTATCATTTTCTCATTCTTTTTTCTCTCTTATCATTTTCTCACTCTACTTTCTCTATCTCATCCTTTTTCTCACTCTTCTTTCTCTCTCATCATTTTCTCACTCTACTTTCTCTCTCTTATCATTTTCTCAGTCTTCTTTCTCTCTCATCATTTATTCTCACTCTATTTTCTCTCTCTCATCATTTTCTCACTCTTTTTTCTCTCTTGTCATTTTCTCACTTAGTAATAAAATGCTTAAGATAAGGGTATTTTAGTCATTTAACACAATTTATTAGTTCTATTCACCCCAACCAAACACAAGAATAATGATTCCAACTTTATTTAATTCTTTTGAACCAAACTCATTCAATTCAAATCCAGCCTAATTCATTACAGTCTAATTCCCACTGAATTGAAAATCAATTACAACATTATTCATTACAGCGAACCAAACATGCCGTTAGTGAAGTAGTCGATCGCGACTATTAAGAACTTCACACATCCTAAAGCTTTGGGGAAAGGTCCTAGAATATCAATTCCCCGTTGAGTGAAATGCCAAGAACTTTGGATATTGATCAACTCCTTTTAAGGTCGTCTAATTATTGGAGCATGGAGTTGGCACTTTATACACTTCTGCGCACAATCATGAGCATCTTTAAACAAAGTCGACCAATAGTAACCCCATCTAATGATTTTCTTGGCAAGCATGTGAGGTTCAATATGGCTCTCACAAGATCCGATGTGTACTTCTTGGAGTATATAATCTGTTTGCTAAGGCCTTACACATCGAAGTAGAGGTTAGAGGTAAGATTGTTGGTAAAGGACGCCGTCTTATATGACATTGCAAGGTGCCTTTAACCTCAATTTCCTAGCCTTATTTTTGTCATCAGGCAATTTCCTATTTTGCAAATACTTCCATATAGAAGTCATCCAGTTATCTTCCGCCACTTCTATGGTCATTGTGACCTTTTCCTCAATGCTTCTGCAAGGAAGTATCTTCACCAAGACCTTTTTGTTTAGATGTGAAAAGGCAGAACATGCCAACTTGTTTAGGGCATCAGCCCTTTTGTTTTTGGACCTGGGGATTTGTATAATTTTGAAACTATCGAAGAAGTGGCTAAGATGGCATACCTTATCAAGATAGTTCTTCATTTGGGGTTCTTTAGCCTCATAGGAGCTTTCTACCTGATTGACAATAATTTGAGAGTCACTGTACGTGCACACTTATTTTGTTTTCATCCTTTGAGCCAGCTTTAGCCCTGTAATTAAGGTTTCAAATTCAGCTTCATTGTTCGTCGCTTTCAAATTAAAACGTAAAGCATAGGTGATCTTTGCGCCTTCAAGACTGCGCAGCAAGAGTCCTGCTCCACTGCCATTTTCGTTTGAGGCACCATCGACATATAAGGTCCAGACCTTTGTGCTCTCTACTTTTTTCCTTGTTGGAGTGAGCCACGTTGAAGGGTTGGCCTTTGAGGTCTCTATAGTAGGCATCTCTGCTATGAAATCTGTGAGGGCTTGAGTTTTTATTGATGTTTGAGGTTGGTATTGGATATCATGTTCCCCTAATTCTATAGCCCATTTTGCCAGCCTTCCAGAAGCTTCTGGCTTAAAAAGTATTTGCTTAATAGATTGATCAGTGAGAACACATAAAAGGTGAGCTTGGAAGTAGGGCCTCAACTTTTGAGCGCATGAATCAATGCCAGGACTATTTTCTCTATCGGAAGATACCTTGTCTCAGCTTCTTGAAGAGTGAGATTGACGTAGTAGATTGGCCTTTGCATGCCATTCACATCATGGATGAGTACTGCACTAATGGCGTTATCTGAGGACGCTAAGTACATATATAAGACCTCTCCAGGTAAGAGCACCGTAAGTGCTGGCAAGCTTGCCGTTGTCTCTTTAACTCCTCAAAATCTTTCTGGCAATCTTCATTCCATTTAAAGTCCTTGACTTCCCTCAGGGTTTGGAAGAATGGTAGATGTCGGTTCTAGATCGTAACAGGACTCTGTTCAAGGCTGCCAACGAACCAGTTACCTTTTGGACCTCCTTTAAAGTTCGAGGAGGTGTCATTTTTGTGATAACCTTTATCTTGTATGGGTTGGCTTCAATTCCTTTCTTAGAAACCATAAATCCCAAAAATTTTCCTGATCCTACCCCAGAAGTACATTTTTTTGGGATTCAGACGCATTCCTACCTTAATCATGATTTGTAGGGTTTCTTCTAGATCTCTATGTGCTTTCTCTCTTTTCTTTGATTTTATCACCATGTCGTCCACTTATATCTTCGAATTTCTACCAATTTGATCTGCAAACACTTGATTTACTAGGCGCTGGTAAGTCGTTTCTACATTCTTCAACCCAAAAGGCATCTTTGTATAATACAAAACTCCCATCTCTGTGACAAAAGTAATTTTTTCAGCATCTTCTTCAGCTATCATGATTTGATGGTAGCCTTTATAGGCGTCAAGGAACATAAGGACCTCATACCCAGAAATGGCTTCAACCTTCTTATTGATCACTGGTAAGGGAAAGCAACCTTCAAGCAGTATTTATTGAAGTCAGTATAATCAATGCACATCCGCCAACTATCATCAGGTTTCTTAACCAATACTGGGTTGGATAACCAAGTAGGGTAGAATGATATTAGATTGAAGTAGTTTTTTCACTTCTTCATTGACAACCAAATTCTTGTTTGGAGCCAACGATCTTTTCTTTTGTTGTACGGGTTTAACCCTAGGATCGATGTTGAGTTTGTGTGTCATAATAGACGGCAAAATCCCAAGCATATCCTCTAGGCCCAATGTAAAAACTTCTTTGTACCGGCGGAGGAGGTGAATAACGTGATTTTTGATCGGAGCCGACAATGTATCTCTAACCTTAACTACCCTGTTTGGGTAGTAGTCATCTACTACAACTTCCTGTACTTCGTTAGTGATTTCCATGAGACTTTGTACGAACTAGCCTCTTGGGAGCTACAAGGCGTGACCTCTGAGCCTTTGGCATCTTGTGGTCTCTGAGGTTTGGCCTTAGAGTTCCTGGCATCTTGGGGTCTTCGAGGTGTGACCTCAGAGTTCCCAAAAGGAAGTAGTATACTTTTGCCTTTGTTCATTGTCTCCTTGGGTACCACCTTGGAGTCGAATTGTAATACTTCTGGAGTCTGAATGGCATGTATGGCCTTCGTCAATGTGTTTTTACCTTTGATTGTGATACACATGCATTCTCTTGTTGCGTATTAGTTCCCACGTACTGATGCCACAACGTGTTCAGTAGGAAATTTCATGACCAAATAGTAAGATGACCAAATGGCCTTAGCTTTGTTCATTTATGATCTGTCGATGATTGCATTGAAGGGAGATGGAGCATCAACGACGTAGAAGTCCGTCATTATAGTTTTGTCCCGAGGGTAATCTCCCATTGTAACTGCAAATGTAATTATACCCACTAGATGGACAACCCCATGAGAAGGTTACTAGAGAAATACTAGACGGCTTTAATGTTACAAAGTCGATTCCCAACTTGCAAAAACAATTAATATATAGAACATCGATTGCACTGCCATCATCAACATAGACTCGATGCACCTCCTTATTTGCTACTATAGAATTAATAACCAAAGCATCATTGTGCGGGCTAATGTGGGAACCGCATCTTCTTCCAAAAATGAGATGATTTCAGAAGGTTTGAAGCGTTTGTTGACTAGCTCTTGCGGATGAATCCTCCTTGTATTGGCTTTAATCGCAGATTGCGATTAACCCTCGGGTAGTCACCAAATATGGCTTGAATTACACTAGTTACATTATGATTATCATAGTAACCAAAGCATCATTGTGTGGGCTAATGGTGAGAACCGCATCTTTTTCTAAAAATGAGATGACTTCGGAAGGTTTGAAGCGTTTGTTGAGTAGCTCTTGCGGGGGAATCCTCCTTGCATTGGCTTTAGTAGTCACCAAATATGGCTTGAATTACACAAGTTACATTACGATTATCATAGTGCAGAGGTTGAGATGTTAACTGTTTTGGAGGGTTTTTTAATATTGCTAATATGGCTGATTCATAGGAGGGTTCCACCTTTGTCGATAGCCTACCTAATAGGAAGATGGACCTTAGCCACCTTATCTTCCACCTCATCCTCCAGAGTGGTAACCACTTCCCCGGCCTCTAAACCAGGGTTGTGTCCCCGAAAGCCACATTTGGATCTACTGGCCTAGCATGCCATTGTGGATGCAGTTTTCTATCTACTTTTTGAGATCTTTTCAATCCTCGGTGTCATGTTCGTGGTCGTTTTGGAAAGCACACAAAAAATGTCAAGGTCTTTTATAATAAGCAGCAGTTAACGAGACTGGAAGTCTAAGGAGATCCCGAGGAATGGATAGGATCTCAATGCGACTTTTGGTTAGTGGCGTTAGACTTTTCTCTTGAATCCAAGGCTCTAGGTGGCCTCTATTATAGTTAGGTTTGTCAAAGGCGCTTCTTTGAGGGTTCTTCCCTTTGGCATCATCTTGATGCTTTTTCTCATGTTTTTTAGTTTCTCTTTTCTTTCGATTGGCTTCTTCCCCTATTGTGTAACTTTTCACTATTTGCCATAATGTCTAGGTATCAATTGGGGTGTCTCGCACCAACTTTGTGTAGAATGGTCTAGGGTTTAAACCATTCATGAAGATCGAGATTACTAGCTGATTTGTCTGATAAGCCATTTGTAAACTCTCATCATTGAATCTTTCCACACATTACTTGAAGGATTCGTCCTTCCCTTGTTTGAGATTAATTAAATCTGCAGTAGCTTTGTGAAACCTCTTCCTTTGAAAGAAATAGGTATGAAAAAGCTGTACCAATCGCCTGAATGAAGAAATGTTGTTACGAGGCAGGCCATCAATCTACACCCGCACCTTTCACTTAGATAGGTGAGGAACGCCATGCACATGACTTCCATCGAAATGTTTTTGAAATTAATTGCGTATTTGAATCACGATAGAAAGACTACGGGGTCAGAATCCCCCTCATAAGGTGGAATTCTATAGGGCATTTTAAATCTTGCCGGTGTTGGGTACTGCATTATATCAAGCATGAAAGGTGATGGGGCATCCCTTTCATCTGCAGAACCCACAATCCATAGATATCATCAGCCATTCTATTGCTAATTTGAGAGAATTCATCATGTCGCGGTTATTTTGGGTCATGCTTTGACTTAACCCTAAAACGATCATTTGTGTAATTTTTGTCGGCATGAGAGACTAAAGCTTCATTTCTTCATCATTCATTTTCTGGTGACCACGTTCCTAGTTACTAGGTTTTGGTTCGTACTTGGATGGACATAAATTATGCCTCACCCTCCGAAACTCTTCAAATTGCACACGATATAACTCCATAAAAACTCTCTTATCCACTTCCAGCTGTTTTTAGGCCAGTGAAGCTTCTCGATTTGGAGTGGTGTGGTATGAGTGTTCACCTTCATGGGTGGAGAGATGTTCTGAACATTTATGGATTCCTTCTAAACGTAAGGGGTTATTATCTGCAGGGCCTGAACGACGTGCTTTTCCTCAGCTAGTTCCTTTAGCTACGTTTTGCCTTCTAGATCTGGTATCCACCACTTTGTATAGGTTGAAATAAAAAAAAAGATTGCGAATACTCCTTCAGAAATCAAGAAATTTCTTTCTCACAGACAGTGCCACTTGATGAAGGCAAAATTCGTAACCCGTTTATGATCTGATTAAATGTTTTGAACCTAAAATTCTTCATCTTCCAAGTTGATGATTATTCCTGCAAAATAGATCTCGGAGTAGTTCTTTATGGTAGATTCTCCGATGCCTAAGTTAGAATTTTAGTCAAAGTATAGCATTTTCGGAGTTTTCAGAACCTGTCTTATACCTGGTTGTCTTCACTGGTTCTATAGTCATAACAGCAGATTGAACGTCACAATGCCTGTTCAACAATTATAGCCTGTAGTTATGTGCTTATAGATAAGCACGACTCTACCGAATTCCTACCTTGTCATTTAGGGTTCACAGGTCCCATGCACTTGGTGTGATTTTAGTATGTTATCATTGCTAGTTTTTGACGTCAGAGTTCAAGGTCTAAGTGGAGATCATACTATTGAGATTGATGCAGAGGTCCGGAACTTTGCACGTCGCTGAGGTCTAGTATTTGGCTCTAAGGTCCTGCCTTGAAGTCCAAATGATTGGCAACTTGTTGACCTAACCTTTGATCAAAGATGAGATGTTGGGAACTGGATCCATACACATCAGAAATAAAAGCCTCAACCTCTCATACTGATAATAATTACGTAAACAACTGTTCTAGGGTTAAGTAAAACATAACCCAAAGCATTCTCGACATAATGACTTCCCTCCAATCAGTAATAGGGTGGCTGATGATATTCATGGTCTGTTGGGTTCTGAGAACGAAGGGGATGCCCCATCACCTTTCACACCTGATATAATGCAGTACTCAATGCTGGTAGAATTTAAATTACCTGACAGAATTCTATTTTATGAGGGGAACTCTAACCTCCTAGACTTTTTATTATGATTTAAATACAAGATGAATTTCGTAAAAGCTCTGATAGAGATGATGTGTAAAGCGTTCCCCATCTATCTAAGTGAAAAGGCGCAAGTGTGGATCAACAGCCTACCACTTAATAGCGTTTCATCATTCAAACAGTTGGCGCAACTTTTCCATACTCGCTTCTTTCAGAGAAAGAAATTTCACAAAACGACTGTAGATCTGATTAATCTCAAGTAAGGGAATGATGAATTCCACTCTAGTCATATGTGGAAATATTCAATGATGAGAACCTGCAAATGGCTGATCGGACAGACCAGTTGGTAATCTCGCCCTTCATTAATAGGCTGAATCCTTGACCATTCTACACGAAGTTGGCATAGGACACCCCAACTGATACTCAAACACTGTGGCAAATGGTAGAAAGTTACACAAAAGGAGAAGAAGCCAATAGAAAGAAGAGACAAAATGAGAAATGACAGAAAAAAACATCAAGAAAATGCCAAAGAGAATAACTTTCCAAAGAGCGCCTTTGACAGGCTGAACTACAATCAGGGTCACCTAGAGCCTCGAATCCAAGAAAAAAGTCTCACGTCGCTAACCAAGAGTTGTTTCGATATCCTATCCATACATAGAGATCTCCTCAGACCTCTGGTCCCATTAACTGTGTCATTTCATAAAAGACCTAAGCACCTTTGGTGTGCTTTTCATAACAATCATGGACATGATACTGAGAATTGCAAAAACTTCAAAAAATAGATAAAAGACTGAATCCGTAATGGATTCTCGGTCAGTACGTCCAAAGGTGGCACTCAGGAGCCCAACCTCGATCTGGAGATTGGGGAGGTAGCTACCACTCCATAGGGAGAGGTGAAAGACAAGGCTACCAAGGTCCACCTTCACATTAGACTAACTATCGGCCAAGATGGGACCCTTCCATGAATCAACCATACCATCAATATCAAAACAATTCTCCACAATAGCCAACACCCCAACCTCTACCACATGATAATCGTAATGTCACTGGCATTATTCACGTCATATTTGGTGGTTACCCGGAAGGTCAATCGCAGTCTACGATTAAAGCCAATGCTAGGAGAATCCCTCCTGAAAAATCAGTCAACAAAAGTTTCAAACCTTCTGAAATCATCTTCTTTTTTTTCAGAAGAAGAAACGGTTCCTACCATCAGCCCGCACAATGAGGCTTTGGTCATCAAAGCCATAATCGCAAATAAGGAGGTACATTGAATCCATGTTGATGAAGGTAGCACAGTCGATATCCTATATATTGATTGTTTTTGCAAGTTGGGAATCTACATTGCAACATTAAAACCGTTTAGTATGCCTTTAGTGACATTTGCTCACGAAGTTGTTCATCCAGTGGGCATAATCACACTCACAGTTACAGTGGGGGACTACCTTCTGGTCAAAACTATAATGACAGATTTCTACATCATGGATGCCCCATCTCCCTTCAATGCAATCATCGAGAGATCATGGATGAACAAGTTTAAGGCAATTTGGTCTAGTTATGAAATTTCCTACGAAGCACAGAGTAGCATCAGTGTGAGGAGATCAATATGCAACAAATGAATGCATACGTATTGCCATCAAAGGTAAAAACACTTTGACGAAAGGTGTACATGCCAGCCAGACCCCGAAAGTGTCATAATTCAACCCCAAGATCACACCTCAGAGGAGTATAGACAAAGGCAAAGGTGCACTAGTTCCTTATGAAAGTTCTGAGGTCACACATTGAGATACAGAGGTCACACCTCGGAGACCTCGAAATACCAAGAGCTCTGAAGTCACACTTTTTAGCTCCCAAGAGGTTTGTGCGCTAAAAGGGCCCATAAAAATCATTGATAAAGTGCAGGAAGTCGTAGTAGATGAAAGCCATCTTGACAGAATAGTTAAGGTGGGAGCTACGTTATCAACATCAATTAATGATCACATTATTCATCTCTTTCGCTAATACAAAGAAGTTTTTGCATGGGGCTCAGAGGACATGCCATTTCTGATGACACACAAACTTAACATCGACCCTAGGGTTAAGCCTATTCAACAAAAGAAAATATCGCTAGCTCTAGACAAAAATTTAGTGGTCAATGTGGATGTGAAAAAACTACTCCAGTCTGATATCATCAAGAAGGTATTCTACCCTACTTGGTTATCTAATCCGATACTGATCAAAAAACCTGACAGTTGGCAGATGTGTATTGATTACACTGACCTTAACAAATACTGCCCGAAGAATTGTTAGCCTTTGTCGGTGATCGACCAAAATGTCGAAGTCATATGGGATACGAGGTCCTTATGTTCCTCGATGCCTATAAATATTATCATCAAATCCTGATGGCTGAAGAAGATGCCAAGAAAACTGTCTTCGTCACGGAGATGAGAGTTTTTTGTTATACAAAAACGCCATTTGGGTTGAAAAATGCAGGAGTGACCTACCAGCGCCTTGTCAACCAAGTGTTTTTCGATCAAATTGGTAGGAATTTGGAAGTATATGTAAATGACATGGTAATATAGTCAAAGAAAAGTGATAGTGCACCCAAAGATCTAAAAGACACCTTGCAAACCATGTTAAAGGTTGGAATGCGTCTGAACCCCAAAAAGTGTACTTTTGGGGTAGGATTTGAGAAATTTTGGGATTCCTAGTTTTCAAGAAAGGAATTGAAGCCAACCCAAATAAGATAAAGGCCATTGTTGATATGGCACCTCCTCGAACCTTAAAGAAAATTTAGAAATTGACTAGGTCTTTGGCAGCCTTGAACAGATTGCTATCACGATCTGCAGATTGACACCTCCCATTCTTCCAAACATTAAAGGAAGCCAAAAACTTTAAATGGAATGAAGATTGTCAAAAGGGTTTTGAGGAGCTAAAAAAGCATCTGGCTAGTTTGCCAACGCTTATCGTACCAACACCTAGAGAAGTCTTGTATTTATGTTTAGTGGCCTCAAACAATGCTGTAAATGCGGTACTCATCTAAGGCTAGTGTACTACATTAGCCGCGCTCTTCAAGGAATTGAGACACAGTACCCCTCCCTCCCCCACAGTAGAGAAGATAGTCCTGCCTTTAATTCATGCCCAAAGGTTGAGGCCTTAGTTCCAAGCACATCCTATATGTGTCTGCACTGACCAACCTATTAAATAGATACTCTCCAAACAGGAGGCTTCTAGGAGATTAGCAAAATGGGCTATAGAATTAGGGGAGCATGATATACATTAATAACCTCAGACGACAATCAAGACTCAAGCCCTTATGGATTTCATAGCGGACATGCCCACTACAAAGACCCTGAATGTCAGTTTTCCGCCGTCATGTGAGCCCACAGAAACTAAAATGAAGGGATCAAAGGTCTAAACTTTGTATATAGATGGTGTTTCAAATGAAGATAGCAACAGAGCAAGCCTGTTGCTTCGAAGCAAAGAAGGACAAAAATTACATATGCTTTGTGTTTCGACTTCAAGGCAATTAACAATGAAGCTGAATATGAAGCCTTGATCATATGACTAAAGTTGGCTCAAAGAATGAAAGTAAAAGAAGTGCATGCGTATAGCAACTCCCAAATAGTCGTCAATTAGGTATAATGTTCTTATGAAGCCAAAGAACACCAAATGAAGAAGTATCTTGATAAGGTACATCATGTTGGTCATTCTTTCAATAGTTTCAAGATTGTGCAATTCCCCAGGCCCAAAAATAAAAAGGCCAATGCCCTAAGCAAGCTAGCATCCTCTACCTTTTCTTATCTGAACAAAAAGGTCTTAGTGGAGATACTTCCTTGTAGAAGCATTGAGGAAAGGTCACAATGACCATCGAAGAGGTGGGAGATAACTGGATGGCTCTCACATGGAGATATTTGCAAAATAGGGAACTACCTGATGACAAAAATGAGGCAAGGAAATCGAAGTTAAATGTGCCCTGCTATGTCATACAAGACGGTGTCCTTTACCAATGATCTTACCTCCAACCTTTGCTTAAATGCATTGGGCCTCAGTAGGCAGACTATATACTTCAAGAAGTACGCCTTGGATCTTGTGGAAGCCGTATAAGACCTCGAATGCTTTTCAAGAAAATCATTCAATGGGCTTACTACTGGCCGACCATGTTTAAAGATGCTCATGACTTCATACGGAAGTATGTTAAGTGCTAGCTTCATGCTTCTATAATTAGGTGACCTCAAATGGAGTTGATCAATATCCAAAGTTCGTGGACTTTCACACAATGGGGAATTGATATTCTTGGACCTATGTAAAGTTCTTAATAGTTGTCATCGAGTACTTCACTAAGTGGGTAAAGGCCAAACCTTTGGCTACTATCACTAGAAAAAACGTCCTAAAGTTTGTAAGGAGCAAAATCGTTTGCAGATTTGGTATCCCTCATTGATTATTTCAGACAATAGGAAACAGTTTTTAGATGATCATTTCAGCTTCTAGTGCAAAGAACTTCAGATTAAACAAAACTTCACTTCTGTTGTGAATTCTCAAGCCAACGGCCAAGTCAAAGCCATGAATTACACTATATTGCAAAGACTCAAGACTTAGCTGGATAAAGAAAAAAAGGATTGGGTAGAAAACCTCCCAAATGTCTTGTGGGCTTATCGTACCACACTTCCGACAGCAACAGAAGAAACCCCTTACAGCTTGATGTATAGCTCAGAGGCTATCATTCCAGTGAATATTGGAGTTCCAAGCCCCAGAGTTGTGGCCTTTGATGCTGAGGCTAATGAAGAAGAGGTCCAATTTAACATGGACTTATTAGAAGAACGTCGAGATCTGGTTTTGGTGAAAGAAGTACAATACAAACTAGCCATGACAAAATATTACAATGAATATGTGAAAATCAATGAATTTGCCCCAAGAGATTTGGTCTTGGGCAAAAATAAAGCAAGCCGAGCTCAAAAGCTTGGCAAATTAAAAGCTAATTGGGAAGGCCTTTACAGAGTCATTGATGTGTCAAAATTTGGAAGTTATTGCCTGGCCACAATGGAGGGGAACTTATTACCCCGAGTTTGGCGTGTTAGCAATTTAAAACATTTTTATGTTTAAGGTTTTATTTGATGAATAAAATATCATTTATATATTTACTATTTCTAAATCGAGTAAGGGAATGATGACTGCCCTGAACTTGATTCAAGGTTGGTGAAACTGCCATGCTAAATTTCAAATCGAGGAAATCACGTGTAACTGCGGTTCAGCTGAATTTAGTTGCAAACTCCATAACATCTCATGCAGGTGAGAGGAATATGAACATCCATGTGGGTGTTAAAATAGAACATCCTACGAGATGAGAAAAAGTTAACATTTTTTAAATCCCAAACATCCTAAGGGCGGGGATCTTGGATCACTCAAAGGTCCCAAACATCCTAAGGGGTGGGGATCTTGGACCACTCAAAGGTCCCAAAGAATAAAATTTAATTACTCTATTAAATAAGCAAGTACAGATAGGAAGGGCTTATAATTTTCCTTTTCCTTTTCTCTTTTTCTCCTCATAATTAACCCTCTCTTGAAGATACATGTTAAACATTGCTTGTTTTCTCTTGTACGCAGCAGTGTCTTGCTGACTTGTAGGGCTAAGAGCTCCAACTCTTCCATTATCATGTCTACAGGATCTCTGTCCGTAGGTGCCACCTTCAAACTCGCCTCCTTCAGGCAAGCCTCCATCTTTTCAATCTTTGATTTCCAGGTTTTGCATTCAAATTGCAATTCAAAGATCTACTGCTTGTATGGCTAAAGCTCACCTTGAAGACCCTGGATCTCTTGGTGCTTCTTATCAAGCTCATTAGACATGGTGCGGACTACCTCGTCCCTACCCTTAATCTCAGAGGTAACACTTTCGAGCTCAACAGAGAGTTTGGCAATTCTCTCCTTATTTTTTTTATTCTCTAAAATAATTGATCTTTCCTTAAGAGTCGAATCCCTCGTTGCCTACTGCTATTGTGCCCTGTCTTCATTAAGGCTGCGGTTCAAATATTTCAAATAGGCAACTTGACCCTTAAGACCTTTGTTCTCATTTCCTAGCCTAAGTATAGTGTCTTGAAGCTCAGTATGTGCGGCTTCAAGTATCTTAACTTTCTCATGCAAGTTATTAATAACAACCTTTGAAGACAATAAACAACCCTGATATAATATGAATAAAAAAGTAAAAAGCCTTAATCAGAACTTCATATATTAAAAAAATCAATTGTCATTACAAAAAATAATAAATAGGGCCTAAGAGCTAGCCTCATCCTGATTTCCTCAACCCCGAGTTGAGGTCCCAGCCTTGGCTTAACACTCTGAAGCTTCACCTTCTGGAGCCTGAAGGTCAGGATCCTCATCCACTCCACAAGCATTAAGCTCTCCAAAGTCATATGGGTGAGCTCCGAGATGCTACATATTGTAACAACATGACTGAGCCATCAAACCCCTTCATAGTATCTATGTACACCTTGTCAGCTCTCGCCATGGCTTCAAGATCATAGCCAAGCAATTCTTCCAACTTCAAAGTTGGAAATTTCTCCTAAATTTCAACGGCAGCCTCATGCCTCCTTATTCCTTTAGCAGTCTTAGACAAATTCACCGCAAAGTTGCCAAAGTCCTATGTGTGGAAAATATTTTTCACCAGCAACTTTGCAAAGTCTCCTTGGTCAATGCTTGTGAGCCTTTGCACCTCAACTTCCTTCTCCTTCAGCTATTGATGGTGAGAGTACACCTCCTTCTACAACTTCTTCCTTGACTCGAGAATAACAGCCATGTGTTCCTCTAATTTTTTCCTCACCTCAAGAGTGGTTGCCTCAGCCTCCCTTAGCTAAGCGACCTCAGCTTGGTGTTTGGAGGCCTTAGCGGCTTGATAATTGGCCCTGAGAACGAATTCTACCCACGAAATTAACGCCTGCAATTCAAACAATCTATCAATTACAACACTTTTAACACATATTCTCAAAACAATACAACTTTATCAGAAACCTTTACTCATGCCACAGAATAAATAAAATTTTTGTTAAGGTTAGCCATTGACATCTCGGCCAACCTTATTTGGTAGTTCTCCATGCCCTCGATCTTCACCATCGATGAATCCTCCACGGGCATGGAAAAATGCAACACTGTATAGGAGGCCACATCTTCGGCCTTGCCCTCACTTGTATCTTTCTTCTTGGCAGGGACCTTTACTCTTTTTCTTTTGGCTGGAGTTCCTGCCTCACGCACTTCTTCATCAGCCTTCCTCTCTAAAGGCTCTCTCATTTCCACTTTCTTAGTAAAAGTCATATCCTTAGCGCTAGATTGTGCCTTTTTTGCTGGCTTAGTCTTGATTGAACTGCTAAACTTCACCATTGCAAAACAAAATACATTCATCCAAGATTAGTAAACACAATAACAACAAAAATTCCCTATAAGAGAAAAAGCCCTACTCTTCAGCTTTTCCTTTCTGATAGATTGTAAAATCAGAGATCCGGTTTCGATAATGGCCAGGCTCAATTTCTACTTAACAAGCTCCTCCTCGGTGTAATTGCCAACCCTCTCTTTCTGGTGCTTTATATTAGCATGGCCATGAGGGTTCTTCTTTTTCTGATCCGGATATGCCTCACTAGCATCTTGGTAGAACCACTTCGTGTTCAACCCACACGCTTCAAACTTTATAAAGAAAAATTTTTGTTTTCACTCCTGATGCGCTAAAGGCCTCATGACCTTACTCCCAGATCTCAAAAAAAATGAAAAACATCCCATGGAGTTTGAGAATTTCTTCATGCAATCGAAAATACCTAAAAAGGTCCACTAAACTCTTTATTTTCCCTTCCCGACATAACACCTCAAATCCAATAATGGTTCTGGCTAGATTGGGTGCTAGTTGGGCTAAGGCTATCCCATAATAATTCAAAATGTCAATAACAAGTTGACATACGGGAAACTTTATACCCGCCTTCAAGTGTTCTTCATACACTGCTGTATACCCTACAGGGGGTTACATGCCCTACCCTCGTGACTTGCAGATCTAGCACCATATTCCTTAGGAATATGGAACTTTTTCCTGAGTTCCCTAACATTGACTTCCCCAAAAATCGTAGAAAGGGTATCAGCATGATGTGAAACCAATCCAAAAATGATTAAGAACACTTAGAAAGTTGCCTAAGATATGTCTAAGGGATGCTAGTTTGGATTGGTGTAAACCTTGACCCACTATCTATAAAGAGATAGGAACCTTGGTATAAAATGTTACAATCAATTACACCGAAATTGGTTGATAATTTTTGTTTGAACGCCACAAGTTTTGGAACAAAAATTGATAAGTTCTAGAGTTCTCAAAGAGCCCAAAGATGAGATAAAACTCACAATTTCATTCTTCAAAGCTTGCTAAAAATAGTACAAAATTTGCCTATTTATAGGCTACAAGAAGCTTGAAAATATCCTAAATATGCTTGTCTAGAAACTAAAAGAAATAAAGATTAATTTTGACTCTCTAATTCCTAGACTAGACTTTGACAAGACTAATAAAATTCTGCATTTTAATCTATTAATTACACACTATGCTAGATGATAAATTGGTTGAAATAAAGGCACATTGGAATGGTGTGTTGACCAAGTGTTGGAATTCTTGAATTCACGTAGATGCATGCACCTTGAGCTAACTTCGAAGACTTCATTAATTATTTCTTTGACTGAATTTTCAGCCATGAACTTTTCGTCCTCCAATGCCTTAAAATTGATGATTGACCTTGAATTTGAAGTTTTCATCATTTAACTACTTGAATAATTGATAGGCTGGAATTTGGACCAACTTTATGACCAAAATTAATCTTTGACTTGGATTAAATGCACTTTTGAACTTGAACCATTGCTCCATTGAATTGGATGTGAAGTTGGGGTGGAGTTCACATCATTAGCCGAGTTCACACCTTTGGCCGCCGAGTTCACATCTTTGGCCACCAAGTTGATCAATTCTTCTACGAACTAATTCTAGAGCCATTGTAATTTCCATTTGATCAATTCTTCTATGAACTAATTCTAGAGCCGAAGCTATACCCTTGAGTTATTCTTTCATGTCCTTATTTTGTTCTCTCGGATTTTCAGCCATTTTCTTGATAAATTTAGGAACAAGATTTCCTACCTCACCTCCCTCTAACCAATTATCCAAATTATGAAACTCTCACCAATGTAAGGCTGAACTCTCTTTTTATAGTAATGGGGTTGATTAGTAGGTTCACTCACACTCAATCACTTTTCTAAGAGTTCTAATCAAAACAAGTTTCAAAAATCTCACAAAAATAGACAATTAAATCCAAGTAAAAGCAAGAATAAATTATTTAGAGGTTAACAAGACAAGACACGAAAAGAACAAAACTCAGAAAACAAGAAGACAAATTTAAGATCAACAAGGGAAACAAGGAATTGAACAGAAAAGTAGCTCTTGGCTGCAAATTGCAGGAACGGAACAAAACTCAGAATTTTTGGCCGAAAGCTTGACACTAGATGGTTCTTTAGGTGCTTGTGGATGAGTAAAATTTGTGAATATGTGTTTTATTTGCTCATGAGTGCAAACCAAATTGAACTCAAACACTAGTTTAACTTTCTGAACCAAAATCCGATTCTAACAGGGACTCGGTTTCTTCAAGACTTCTCTCACCAATTGTTTCCAAAAAAGTTCAGCAACCAATATCAAGTCTAAAAGCAAAATCTTGACAGTATAATTCAACAAAAATTCGCAGCCTTTTAATCAAGAATTGGTGCAAACCGAAGCTTAGAACAAATCAGGAAATTCAGGTTTCAGGATTTCAGAATTTCCAGCTTTTCTGGACTGTTTTTCTTTCACAGGGATTTGCTAAATTTTGGCTGGGGTTTTACAACTTTGCAACTCACTTTTTGAAACAAATTTAATCCTTTGTGATCAAAAATATTCACAGAAAAAACTTGATCAAGGATCAAGAAGGTTTGGACAGAATTCAGAAAATTGGGGTTTCGGTTGGTCTTGATGTTCTATTGATTTTTCAGAAATAATTGGTGGTTGACTTCACGATTTTTGCAGCACAATTTGATAGAAACTTCAAGAATACGTGCCTTATTACTCAGGTGTTAATCACACGAAGGTATAATACAAAAATCTGGGCAGAAAACAGCTTCAAGAACCAAAGCAGAAAAGTTGGGTTTTCTAAATTTTTCTTCTTAGCTACGGGTTTTAGGATGTTGTAGCTGTTGGCTTTAATTTTTGCAGCAGAAATTAAACAACCAAACTCTATATCAACAACCAATATTCACAAAAGAAGCAAGAGCACAGAACCAGGTTGTGATGAACGAAAAATAGGTGATAAATGCTGAACAGAAATTTCGGCAGAACTGGAGCAGAATTTTGTGACTGAAGTTTATGAATTCGGAATGGAGATTTTTATGTCATTTTTAAGCACAAAACTAAGAAGAGAATTAAGAAAATATTATGGGTAGAACAAGAACACAGATATACAAATAGAAACGCAAAAGTCAGAGAAACAAAACACAACAAAGGCGATGGAAAAAGGTAGAAAACTGGACAGATTTTGGATAGAAAATTTCACAATCGTTTGGAACTTCTTTTGTTTGGTTTTCAACAAAGAATTAAGAAGATAATCACAAAGTGATTATGGATAGAAACAAGACTCAGATATACGAAACAAAAACGTGGAAAAACAAGAAACACAGAGGCACGAACAGAAACAAGGATATGAACAACTTCAAGGAGCAACCACCCAAAGGCAGCTCTGATACGAAATTGATACGAATCTTAAACCAAAGAATAAGAATTCGAATCTATACCAGAGTGTTGGTCCTTGTATTGTCCTCTAGGTTGAACTAGTCTTCCTTTAGCAAGACACCAACTCTAGATCTGAAGAAGGAATTTGCTTTTGTTTACTTGACATCCAATGGAATTATCAAAGACCCAACATGTGAACTTTGACTATGCACACTCAGATTATTGAGGGAAAGAAACTCAATAAACTAGCTTAAACATGAACCTAAGATGTTATCCTCAAAGACCCAAAACAAGTTCTAGACTAGACCTCAAAGAAAAGCACAAAGCTCTCAAGTTTGTATTGTCAAAAAAATTTTGTTTGTCTCTTGGCCAAATGGCCTTTACTTATAGAACTTCAAAGGGCGGCCAAGATGACCTAATCTATCCTCTAAAAGGATTAGAATCCCTTGCCTCTTAGAAATCTAATTACTTAAAAGAAAAGACTCCTAATCTAATAAAAAGAAATAACCAATAAAATTGCCTAAAACTAATTCAAGGCTGGTTTGGATTGAGTTGGCTGAGAATTGGAGTTGTATTCCACCAAGTTTGATTTCGTCCAGGCTTGAATTGGATGTGGAAGCTTCTTTATATTTCGTGGCTATGAATTTGGAAACTTCTAATGTAGCTCATGATCAAGTAGTGGTAATACTTGATCCATCATTTACAACACTAAGTAGAATAAGACTTGATGACTCATAATCAGAAGTCCTTGCTGTCTTAGTGTCTTGAACTTCAAATACTTCGGCTATAAGTGTTGCTAAAGCAGCTTGCATTCTCTTAGTTCTTGACCTAGTCATAGGCCCTCCCATGCCTTGTAAAGGCTCAAACTTTGAACGCCTCATTGATGAAGTTTTGGCCTCATCTTTGGTGTCATGTTCACGTTAATGTTCGGCTACTTGAGGAGTTGTAGTTGTCTCAGACCTTGGATAATTTTCATCACAAAGTCTTCACAAGAAAGTTCAATCGCTACCAGTAAAGCTAAAACTCTTCACGACCGGTTTGAAATCAATTCGTAAGGATCCTTGGATGAAATCAAAATTTTAAAATTCCATTGTGTGTCATATTTGATTTCCTATAGTGGTATCAGAGCCACTTACGAAGGCTCAAATTGGTTTTATGTGAAAACATGTTTATTTTCTTAAATTGTTTATGATTAAGTATGCTAAAAATTTGGATTACGTGAAGTTGTTCATTAAATCTGAATATAGAAAGTTGTTTATTAAACATAGATGATATGTTTATGTTTATTAAATCAATCTAAGATATGATTTAATGTGTTATTGCTAGATTTGAATAATTAATATATATATATATATGTGTGTGTGTGTGTGTGTGTGTGTGCGCGCGCGCGCTTGGAAGAACCAAAATTCAGGTTTTCTGGAATGTTATGTTGAGCTTCGGGTTTGTCAAATTTTCTTGAGTTTTGGTTTCGATAAATTTTACTAAAACTGAAAATAATATGTGTTGAATCATATTGAGGCGAAATTATATATATGATGTATAAAATTGGTTTCAAATTTTTCCTAGAAAGTTTGATCAAGTTCGGTTTTTGTGGTTGTGCTAGTTTTGATTCTGTTCAGAAAACAAGTTTCAGCTTTTGCAATTTTGGAGGCCAATTCGGTTTCAATTTTAAATTTTGAGGCCAAAATTAATATGTGATATATATATAATATCAAGGCCAAATTATATATGTGATATATAATAGTTCTAACTTGAAAGTTTCAGGTTTATTGAAAATTTGGAAGGCTTAGATTTCTGAATTTTGAATGGTTCAATTTTTTGAATTCTTTATGGCCGAATTGCACATTATTTTGAATTTCTTTTTAGCTGGCCAAAATTTAATATATATGATATATTAAGTTAAGGCCTAAAATATTTGATATATTATTTTCAAATTTAATGATCATGTTTGGCCGAAAAAGGAATACATATGATGTGTTTCATCTTTAGCCGAATTGAACATAGTTTTGGAATTTTATTATGGCTGAAATTTTATATATGTATCATGTTAAGGCTAGAAATATATGAGATATATTTTTCATCAATTTCCAATGAGTTAGAATAGCGAAAATTTGCATTTTAAACCCGAACATTCTATGGATGATGTATTATTCAAAACCCTAATATTTGATTTAATGTTAATTGTCATAAATTAATTAGATTAATGTATTTAAGTGTTGAATATGAATGACCATTCTATATGACATGCACATTATGTGATATTTGAGCATAGTGGACAATTATAACCCTAAGCCCAATAAGATTGGATAAATTTTGTCTTGGTTTTTAACTATGACCTGCGTGTCATGCCTTGCTCTATTTCTGGATGTAAATTCTTTTCTAATCTAACTCCCCTCGAATGTAACTCAAGGTTTGTTTAAAGATGTAATAGTTAAACTAGAAATAGGACTAGACTACAAATTCAAGAAGGCAAGGAGTTGATGACCATAACCATAGAAGAAGAACTAAGGAGGCACTTCGAGAAGATGCCGATACCCTTAGGCTGACATTTTGGTTCTCTCAATGGCTTAAGAGAATCCACTTAGTTTGGGCTATAACTATGTCATGTTTACTTTATTGTTAATGTATCATATGAATGCTATTTATGTTTATTGGTTAAATTCATAATGTGATTATGATTGTAATGATTACTTAAACAAATTATGCGATTAATTGAACTAATAGTTACAATAACCAATTTAAATAAAATTGTGAGAATTTAACAAATCCCTCAAACAAATATTAAGTCTTAGATGCCTCCAATGCCTAGCACTCGTCAAAGCTTTGATTGACTGCATGTAGGTTTGACAAACCAAGGTGTCGTGGTCAATCTTAGTGATACGCGACAGGATAATAGTATATCCGACTACTAATATTGGGTCTGACTTAACTAGGTGGGCTCAACAGGATTGAGACCTAGAGGCATAGGGTTGGGCCTTGACTTATTAGATAAGCTAGAACAAGAGTTGTTCACCCAACTATCCAAGAGTTGTATGGGATACAATTGACAAAGTGTTGTGTACCCCTCAAACAAATTGAACTAATAGTTACAATAACCAATTTATATAATATTGTGAGAATTTAACAAAACCCTGCCTTCCAATGCCTAGCACTCATCAAAGCTTTGATTGACTGCATGTAGGTTTGACAAACCAAGGTGAAGTGGTCAATCTTAGTGAGACACGACAGGATAATAGTAATACCCAACTACTAATCATTGGGTTTGACTTAACTAGGTAGACTCAATAGGATTGAGACCTAGAGGCATAGAGTTGGGCCTTGACTTATTTGATAAGCTAGAACAAGAGTTGTTCACCCAACTATCCAAGAGTTGTATGGGATACAATTAACAAAGTGTTGTCTACCTTAATAGCCGAGTTTAGGGTGATTAGCCAAAGTTAACCCATAATTAGGTCAAAAATGGATCTTGGCCCACTAGAAAGTTAATTAGATTAAAATTTTCAAATTAATATCAATGGTTATTAATTTGAGTAAAATAGTGAGAGTAACATTTAATAAAATAAAATATTAAATGTTTGCATTTATGATATTTATTTTGCATATTTCTGTTATAGATAACCATGGTTGCAAACACTAACACTAGCACACTATCACTATGATCTATCCTTGAGAAGGACAAGTTGAACAAGACAAACTTCCTAGACTAGTATAGGAACTTGATGACAGTCCTCAAGAAAGGAAAAAAAATGTATGTCCTAGAGGAACCTTTACCTAAGGAACCTGAGGATGGCATTCCAAGAGCTGAAATATATGCTTACGGGAAGCATCAAAATGACGCTCTAGACATTTCATGCCTCATGCTTACTATCATGAACTCTGAGCTTCAGAAGAAACATGAGAATATGGAGGCGTACGATATGATCAAACACCTCAAGAAGCTATATGAAGAGCAAGCTCATCAAGAGAGATTTGATATCTCGAAGGCGTTATTCCGGTGCAGAATGGTAGAAGGAGCCCTTGTTGGTGCTCATGTGCTCAAAATGATTGGGTACAAAGAAAACATTGAAAAATTAGATTTTCCATTAGGCCGAGAGTTGGCCATAGATGTTATCTTGCAATCTTTGCCTGATAGCTATGGTCAGTTCATTCTTAATTACAATATGAATGAGATTGAAAAAACTCTACCACAATTGCTAGGCATGTTAAGAACTACCGAAACAAACATGAAGAAGTCTAAACCCAATAATGTCCTGATGATCAATAAGGGCAAGAAGAAGGGTAAGGCTAAAGCGAATGGCAAGGGCAAGAAAGTCAAGTCCAAGCCCACTACAAATGCACTAAAACCCAAAGGAAATGTTGCCAAGGAAGGAAACTGCTTCTATTGTGGTGAGACTAGATACTAGAAGAGGAACTACAAGGTTTACCTAGAGGATCTTAAGAATAAGAGGAATGAAAATTTCACTTCAAGTATTTATGTTATAGAAGTTAATTTATCTACTTCTTCTTCATGGGTATTAGATGCCACATGGGGTTCACACATTTGTGTCAATGTGCAGGGACTAAAAAAAAGCAGAATATTAGCTAAAGGCGAAGTTGACCTAAGAGTGGGAAATGGAGCAATGGTTGCTGCATTAGCTGTAGGGACTTATGTCTTAAATTTGCCCTCAGGGCTAGTTTTAGAATTAAATAATTGTTATTATGTGCTTTCTATTACAAAGAACATTATTTTCATTTCTTGTTTAGACAAGGATGGATTTTCATTTATAATAAAAGACAATTGTTGTTCTTTCTATTTAAATGAATGTTTTATGGTAATGCACAAATGGCTAATGGCCTTTATATTCTAAATCTTGACATGCCTATCTATAACATAAATACCAAAAGGATTAAATTAGATAATTTTAATTTGACTTATCTTTGGCATTGTCGTCTTGGCCATATTAACTGGAATCGCATTTCCAAACTCCATGAAGATGGACTTTTGGACTCATTCAATTTTGAATCGTATGAGACATGTGAATCATGTTTATTAGGTAAGATGACTAAAGCCCCTTTCACAAAACATAATGAAAAGGTGGGTGAATTATTGGAACTAATACATACAGATGTATGTGGACCAATAAACACACAAGCTAGAGGCGGTTTTCAATACTTCATCACATTTACTAATGACTCCAGTAGACACGGCTATGTGTATCTTATGAGATACAAGTCAGAATCATTTGAAAAGTTCAAAGAGTTCAAAAATGAAGTACAAAACCAACTTGGCAAGAATATTAAAGTACTTCAATCTGATCGATGAGGTGAATACTTAAACCAAGAGTTCGATAACTATCTAAAATAGCATGGGATAGTCTCACAATTCACTCCTCCTAGAACACCAAAATGGAATGGTGTATCCGAGCAAAGAAATTGAACTTTGTTAGACATGGTTCGGTCTATGATGAATCATGCAGATCTTCCAAATTCCTTATGGGGACATGCTTTACTTACAGCCGCTTTCACACTAAACCGCGTTCAGTCTAAATTAGTTCAAAATACACCATTTGAGATATGGATTGGGAAACGTCCTAGTATGTCTTTTATGAAGGTTTGGGAATGTGAGGCTTACGTTAAACGTCAAGTCTCTGACAAACTTGGACCCAAATATGATAAGTGTAATTTTGTGGGATATCATAAAGAAACAAAAGGATATTATTTCTATAATCCTAATGAGAACAAAGTGTTTGTTTCTCAGACTGGTGTTTTTCTAGAGAAAGAGTTTATTTCTAGAAAATCTAGTGGGAGACAAATAGGACTTAAAGAAGTTTCAGAATCACAAAATAGCGCTAAACTTGATGAGATAGAAATTGAGCAAACACCACAAGCCATTGTGGAACAAGCACCTGCTCAATAGACACAAGCCCTACGTAGGTCCACTAGGATTCATCGTGAGCCACAGAGATATGGATTTCTGGTGACTCAGAATGGTGACATCTTGCTAATAGATCAAGATGAGCTTCCAACCTATCAAGAAGCTATAACGGGGATAGACTATGAGAAATGGCTTGAAGCCATGAGAACTGAGATGGACTCCATGTATACAAACCAAGTATGGACTTGGTTGATCCACCTAAAGGGGTAAAACCCATAGGGTGCAAATGGGTCTTCAAGAAGAAGACCGACATGGATGGTGGAGTACACATTTTTAAAGGGCAGTTGGTCGCTAAAGGTTTCAATCAAGTTCTTGGTATAGACTATGATGAAACCTTTTCGCCATTTGCTATGCTTGAATCCATTAGGATCTTGCTTGCAATAGCTACATTCCATTATTATGAAATCTAAGAAATGGATGTCAAAACTGCTTTCCTTAATGGAAATCTTCTCAAGGATGTGTACATGACACAACCTGGGGATTTTGTTAGTCCAAAAAATGTTGGAAAGGTTTGTAAGCTACAATGATCCATTTATGGGTTGAAGCAAGCTTCTCAAAGTTGGAATCTTCAATTGGATGATGCAATCAAACAGTTTGGTTTCATCAAGAATGAAGATGAACCTTGTATCTAAACGAAGGTTAGTGAGAGCACTATTGTCTTCCTGGTATTGTATGTGGATGACATATTACTTATTGGGAATGACATCCTCTTTACAATTTGTAAAGACTTGGTAGTGTTGCATTTAATGTTTCTGATCATTCTTTGTTTGAGTTGGATCAAGAGTTTATGGAATCAAGGGTGAGTCCTTTTAAAGAAAGGGAGTCTGATGAAAATATGAGAACCAAGGTTGAAACAATCAACCATCCAGCCAGGACAACTCAACCAAATCCGAAACAAACAAATCTAAGAGCACAAGTTGGATGTTTAGTTAAGAATTCGCCTACAAAGAGACATCCACACCCTGATCCATTACAAGGTATTAGAAGGCCTATGATTAGGTCGCAAATTAAGAGAATGAAAGCTGCCTTAGAATCTCTTATAATTGAATTAAGTGAAACTCAAGAAACTAAGGCAATAAGGAAAGCAAGGAAGACTTTCGGTCTTAGCTCATCATTTGTCATTCTAGTCATCCATAAAGAATCAAGAATGAAGGATCGAGTGTGGATGATTTTCACTTGTGTAATCAAGATCCTTATGCCACTTTTCATCACAATCCAAGTTCAAATTTTGAAGGTTCTAATTCGGCCAGAAACAAAATAAGTTTAGCTGCCATTCACTTCTCTAATCCAAACCACACTTGGATTCAACTTTAGGCAATATTGTTCCTTCTTCATGAAAGAAATTAGAAGCTTCCAAGACCATATCCATGATGTTTAGAGAAGCTTCCAAATCCATAGCCAAGATGAATTGAAGAAGCTTCTAAATCCAATGATGAAGCTAAGGAAGCAGCCGAACTCAAGACTACTCCAAACAGTCATTGGATTAGTTTTAGGCAACTTAATGTTTTATTTCCTTTTCTTAGATTAGAAGTCATTTAGTAATTGTTTCTTTAGTTAGCTTCCTAAAAGGTGATGAGTTCTAATCCTTTTAGAGGATATATTTAGTCTCCTAAAAATCGTCCCTTGTAATCTATAAATAGAGACTATTCTACCACAATAAAATTGGGACTTGAATCAATTACAAACTTGAGAGCTTTTAGCTTTTGTTTGAGTTCTAGTTTATAAATTTTTTTGAGTCTTTGAGGATAGCCTCTTAAGTTCATGTTTAAGCTATTTTATTGAGTTTCTTTCCCTCAATAATCTGAGTGTGCCGGTTGGTTCCAAGGATAGTCAAAGTTCATATCTTGGGTCTTTGATAATTCCATTGGGTGTCAAGTGGACAAAAGCAAGGTCCTTCTTCAATCTTGGAGTTGAAGTATTGCTAAAAGAAGAGCTAGTTCAACCTAGAGGACGATACTAGGACCAACACTTTGGTATAGGTTCGGATTTTATTCTCTTGGTTTAAAATTCATATCAGTTAATAAATCCGAAATAGTTTTGGATTTATTAATTCATGAGATGGCCAAAAATTAAAAAGAAAAAATAAGAATGGGATTCTTATTTTGGCAGCTATTGAAATTTAGAAAGTTCCAAAAAATGGATTAGAACTTGTAGTTCAAGTAAAACTCTTTAGAAGACGTTTTACCCTAATTTTTCCATATATTTGGACATAAAGTTTCCACAGCCTCCAACCCCAAAAACGTGAGAAAACATCAAGTTATTCTTGCTACACAAAACAGCCACTAAATAAATTTTCTTGTGTAAAAAATTCTGTATCAAAATTCCAGCCAAAAACCAAACATATTCTTCTTGTTGACAAAAGTTCTCTTCAGATTTTCTTTTGAAGAATTAGCCATCATTCTTTCCAGCATATCAAGAAGCCTTTATGCTATTCTTTAGAAGAAAAAGTAGTTGTTTCTTTTGTGTTAAAGAAGCAAGAAAAACTGAAATTTGAGAAGCTTCAAATCTGGAAAAATCGAAGGCAAAAACTATTAACTAGCACAATCAGATTTTGCTGCCTCTTTTTTGGGTTAATAGTATGAAAATTAACTTGGAACTTGGAGACGATCGTGTGGATACCATAGAGGCAAAGCCGCACTGGGTTTTGTTGCGATTCGATGAGCAAAGTCTTCATAAGAAAGTTCAACTGCTACTGGTAAAAGTAAAACTATTTACAACGAGTTTGAAATTACTTCGTAATGATTCTTGGAGGAATTAAAAATTTTAAAATTCCGCTGCATGTCATATATTATTTCCTTCATAGGATGTTTGAGATTTGAAAAAATATTAATTTCTTTCACCCCATTGGATGTTCTGTGTTAACACCTTCATGGATGTATATATTCCCCTCACCTACTTAGAATGTTATAGAGTTCGCAGCTAAACTCAGCTGAACCGAGGTTGCACATGATTTTTTCGATTTAAAATTTAGTAATGCAGTTTCACCACCTTGAACCAAGTTTAGGAAAGCCACTCGATTTTAAAATATTAAAAATATAAGTAACATTTCATTCATGAAACAAAATATCAAACATAAAAACGTTTTAAATTGCTAACATGACAAACTTGGGAAAACAACTTCTCCTTCATCATGGCCAGGCGATAACTCTTGGATCTTGATGCATCAATGACCCTGTAAGGACCTTCCCAGTTGGCTTCTAGTTTGTCAAGCTTCTAGGCTCGGCTTGCTTCATTTTTACGCAAGACTAAGTCTACTGGAGCAAATTCATTGATTTTTCACTTGCTCATTGTAGTATTTCACCATGTCTTGCTTGTATTGCACTTCTTTAATTGAGGCTAAATCTCAACGCTATTCTAATAAGTCCAAGTTCAACCAGATCTCTTCTTCTTTGACTTCAACATTGAATGCTACAACTCTGGGAATGGGAACTCCAATCTCCGTTGGGATCACAACCTCTGAGCCTACGTCAAGCTGTAAGGGGTCTCCTCTATTTCGGTCCAAGGTGTGGTACGTGTAGGAAACCAAATCAAAGAGTACAGCGGAAATTTTAAAATTTTTGTTGGTTTCCTCCAAGGATCCATATGAAGTGAAGTCAAACTGGTAGGTGGAATTCATACCTTTTCTTGTAGCGGTAGAAGAATGTATGTCGAATGCCGAATCACAAGAAAAACCAGTCTAGCCTTGCCTCTATGGTATTCACACGATCGTCTCCAAGTCTCAAGTTAATTGTCAAACAATTAACTAAAGAAAGAAATAACAAAATCTTTTAGTACTAGCTAAGATTTTGTTACTCGGGTATTCCCTCTAGTTCTCAACTCAAGGATTGGTTTTCTTTCAAGCTCTCAACTTAAAATTTTTTTTGTTCTTATTTCTCAAATAAGGATTGGCGGTTTTATTGAATAAGAAAAGACAAAAGAATAATAATTCATGAACTAAAGAATAGCTCAATTTTTCTTCAACAAAGAAAGCTTAAATAGAAGACTTCAAAATGAAAGTATCCCATCGATTTTCTTCATTTGCTCATCCATGTGAATAGCTGCCTTTTCACATTTCATATTCCAGAAATTGAATTGCAATATGTTACACATGGTTTTCTTTTCATTTTCCAATAAATGGCTGCCTTTTCATTTTCATAAAATGAGTTACAATGTATTACATATACATTCATGGCTGCCTTTTAATTTTTCAATATCCATTTTGATTATTATTTAATTAATAAATCTAAAACTCATTTTGGATTTACTAATATTAATAGAACCAAAATCTTTTGGCATTAAATCCAAAACCGTTTTAAAACAAAACCCGATAGATTCCTATTCTCAATAGGATTCTTAAATTAACCAAAATTTCATCACATGAATTTTGCACTTCTTTTGGATACGATCTAAGTGTGTGACCCAATGGGTTCTCATAATATTGGTATTGGCATAAAATATATTTTATGCCAAAAGTAATGAGCGGTGTCCAGCAACACATCAATAATATCCAAGTCATGAGAATATTAGTAATTCGTCATTACATTTCTTATGATAGGTATTACCGTGTAATTAAATCCCTTTGCCCTAGATATCATGATTGAACACGAGCCATGGAGCGTGTTATGCTCGTATAGTTCAATCTTTGCATTTCTTGATTCCCGAGTAGACATATCTAAGTAAATGAGCCCGATATCACATATCAACTCATTTGAGCATGGCCATGCATTTTATGGGCTTACTCAACTAAGGGGCCCAAAGATATCACTCCCATTATATAGGAGGGGCAAATCCTTTCTTGATCACTCAACATCCCACTACATGATTTATTACATATCCAATTACTAATTTTATAGTTCACCCTTGTACGGGTAACGTTTAGTAGCATCAAAACATGTAACTCCTCATGTTAGGATCTCTGAATATCTCAAGTCTAAGGATTATTTACACTATCATCACTATGAGAAATATTATGACACTTTATGCAATAATCCATGTAGTATTTCTCATGGCGGATCGATCCAGTACATAGTTCTCTAACATATACCTATGTGTTGACTTGATATCTCATATCATGAACCATTTCATCAGTCACTACACATGCTAGTCTTAATGCATTATCATTGTCCCATTTAATGATAATACTCGACTAGGGATAATTTTAGAATAATTAAATTCTTGGGACATTATTATGTTTATTTCATAAAACGCAGATATAAGATAAACATAATAATTAGTGCCATTAATATGAACATTATGATACAATATATGCATATACCATCATCATATGATTGGTTCTTAGGGTATAATCCACAAACTCCCACTTGAACTAAGACCAATTAGACATCTCTCTAATGCCTAATGATCTAGTATGACGATCATGCTTCTGCTGTGCCAAAGGCTTTGTTAGTGGGTCAACTATATTATCATCAGTTGGTACTTTGCATATTTTCACATCCTCTCTCTCAATTATCTCTCGGATAAGATGGAAGCGTCGAAGGATATGTTTGGGTCGTTGGTGAGATCTAGGTTCCTTAGCCTGCGCAATGGCTCCATTATTGTCACAATAGAGCACAATTGGATTGGCAATGCTAGGTACAACCCCAAGTTCTGTAATGAACTTCTTGATCCAAACTGCCTCTTTTGCTACATTAGAAGTAGCAATATACTTGGCCTCTGTTGTAGAGTCAGCTACTATTGCCTGCTTTGAACTCTTCCAGCTCACAGCACCACCATTTAAGCAAAACACATAACCCAACTGCGATCCGTAGTCATCCTTGTCAGTTTGGAAGCTTGCGTCAGTGTAACCAATTACATTGAGCTCTTCCTCACCTCCATATATCAAGAATGTATCCTTAGTCCTTTTCAAGTACTTAAGGATATTTTTAATAGTGATCCAGTGACGTTCACCGGGATCTGCTTGATATTTACTCATTAAGCTCAAAGCATATGAGACATCGGGACGAGTACATAGCATGGCATACATGATAGATCCAATAGCTAATGCATATGGAATCCTACTCATTCGTTGTCTCTCTCCTTGTGTCGAAGGACAATGTTCCTTCGAGAGAGTAATTCCATGCCCTATAGGTAAGAATCTTTTGTTAGATTCTTGCATACTAAATCGCTTTAGCACTTTATCTATGTATTTACTTTGGCTTAGGCCAATCAATCTCTATAAATTTTGATACCTAATATATAGGTTGCCTCACCTAAGTCTTTCATTAAAAAACAACTTTCGAGCCATTTCTTTACAGACTATAAAGAGGGAATGTCATTTCCAAGAAGTAGTATGTCATCTACATACAATACTAGGAAGACAACAGTGCTCCCACTAACCTTCTTGTAGACACAAGGTTCATCTTCATTCTTGATGAAACCAAACTCTTTGATTGCATCATCGAACCAAAGATTCCAACTTCAAGAAGCTTGTTTCAACCCATAAATGGATCGTTGTAGCTTACAAACCTTTCCAGCATTTTTCGGATCGACTAAACCCTCAGGTTGTATCATGTACACATCCTCGAGAAGATTTCCATTAAGGAAAGCAGTTTTGACATCCATTTGTCAAATTTCATAATCATGGAATGCAGCTATCACAAGCAAGATCCTAATGGATTTAAGCATTGCGACTGGTGAAAATGTCTTATCGTAATCTATACCATGAACTTGTTTAAAACCTTTTGCAACCAATCGTCCCTTAAAGGTATGTACTTCACCATCCATGCTAGTCTTCTTTTTGAAGACCCATTTGCACCCTATGGGTTTTACTCCTTCAGGTGGATCAACCAAAATCCATACTTGGTTTGTATACATGGATTCCATCTCATATTTCATGGCTTCAAGTTATTTCTCAGAGTCTGGCCCCCATATAGCTTCTTGATAGGTCGTAGGCTCATCTTGATCTATTAGCAAGATGTCACTATAGTCACAAGAAATCCATATCTCTGTGGCTCACGATGAATCCTAGTATACCTACGCAATGCTTATGTCTCTTGAACAACTTGTTCCACAACCTTTTGTGGTGTTTGCTCAATTTCCATCTCGTCAAGTTCAGTAATATTTTGTGGTTCTTGAATTTCTTCAAGTTCTATTTGTCTCCCACTAGTTTTTCTAGAAATATATTCCTTTTCTAGAAAAACACCAGTCCGAGCAACAAACACTTTGTTCTCATTGGGATAATAGAAATAGTATCCTTTTGTTTCTTTAGGATACCCCACAAAGTTACATTTATCAGATTTAGGTCCAAGTTTTTCGGAGACTTGATGTTTGATGTAAGCCTCACATCCCCAAATCTTCATAAAAGACATATTAGGATGCTTCCCAGTCCATATCTCATATGGTGTCTTTTGAACTGATTTAGATGGAACTTGATTTAGTGTGAAATTAGTTGTAAGTAAAGCATGTCCCCAGAAGGATTTTTGGAAGATCTGCATGACTCATCATGGACTGAACCATGTCTAACAAAGTTCAATTTCTCCTCTCAGACCCACCATTCCATTGTGGTGTTCTAGGAGGAGTAAGTTGTGAGACTATCCCACACTCCTTTAGATAGTCATTGAACTCTTAGTTTAAGTATTCACCTCCTCGATCAGATCAAAGTATTTTAATGCTCTTACCAAGTTGGTTTTGTACTTCATTCTTGAATTCTTTGAATTTTTCAATTAATTCCGACTTGTGTTTCATAAGATACACATAGCCATATCTTCAGCAGTCGTCAGTAAACGTAATGAAGTATTGAAAACCACTTCTAGCTTGTGTATTGAATGGTCCACAGACATTAGAATGTATTAATTCCAATACATTGCTTGCCCTTTCACTATGTTTTGTGAAGGGGGCTTTGGTCATCTTGCCCAATAAAAATGATTCACATTTCTCATATGATTCAAAATCGAATGAGTCCAAAAGTCCATCTTTATGGAGTTTGGAAATCTGATTTTCATTTATATGGCCCAGACGACAATGCCAGGGATAAGTCAGATTAAAATTATCTAATTTAATCCTTTTAGTATTTACGTTATAGATAGGCATGTCCAGATTTAGAACATAAAGGCCACTAACCATTTGTGCACTTCCATAGAAGATATCATTTAAATAAAAGGAACAACATTTGTTTTTTTATTATAAATGTAAATCCACTCTTATCTAAACAAGAAATCGAAATAAGATTCTTCGTAATGGAAAGCACATAATAGCAATCATTCAGTTCTAAAACAAGCCCTTAGGGCAAATTCAAGACATAAGTCCCTATAGCTAATGCAGCAACCCTTGCTCCATTCCCCACTTGTAGGTCGACTTCATCTTTAGCCAAAGTTCTACTTCTTTTCAGTTCCTGCACATTCACACAAATGTGAGAACCACATCCGGTATCTAATACCCATAAGAAGAAGTAGATAAATTAATTTCTATAACATGAATACCTGAAGTGGAATTTTCATTCCTCTTCTTCTTAAGTTCTTCAAGGTAAACCTTGCAATTTCTTTTCCAATGTCCGGTCTCACTGCATTGGAAACATTTTCCTTCATTGGCAACCTTTCTTTTAGGTTTCAGTGCAGTTGAAAAGGACTTGGACTTGACTTTCTTTCCCTTTCCTTTTGCCTTGGTCTTACCCTTCTTATTTCCCTTATTAATCATAAGGACACTATTGGGCTTAGACTTCTTCATGTTAGCTTTGGCAGTTCTCAACATGCCTAGTAACTATGGCAAAGTTTTGTCAATTTCATTCATATTGTAGTTAGAAATGAATTGACCATAGCTATCTGGCAAACGATTGCAAGATAACGTCAGTGGCCAACTCTCGGCCTAATGGAAAACCTAATCTTTCAAGGCTTTCTATGTACCCAATCATTTTGAGTACATGAGCTCCAATAGGAGCTCCCTCTGCCATTCTGTACTAGAATAATGCCTTAGAGATATCAAATCTCTCTTGACGAGCTTGCTCCTCATATAGTTGGTTAAGGTGTTGAATCATATCATACGCCTCCATGTTCTCATGTTGCTTCTGAAGCTCAGGGTTCATGGTAGCAAGCATGAGGCAAGTAGCGTCTAGAGCATCATTTTTTATGCTTCTTATAAGCATCTCTTTCAGCTCTTGTAGCGCCAGCCTCTGGTTCCTAAGGTAAGGGTTCTTCTAGGACATATCTTTTTCTCATGCTTGAGGACTATCCTCAAGTTCCTGTACCAATCCAGGAAATTTGTCCCATTTAACTTGTCCTTCTCAATGACAGATTGCAGTGATAACATGTTACTGTTAGTGTTATTTGCCATGGTTATCTACAATAGAAATATGCAAAATAAATATCATGAATGCGAACATTTAATATGGACTTTTATTAAATGTTACTCTCACTATTTTATTCAAATTAATAACCCTCAATATTAATTCATAAAGATTAATCTAATATCTTTCTAGTGGGCCAAGACCTATATTTCACCTAATTTTGAGTTAGCTTTGGCTAATTGCCCAAAACTCGGCTATTTAGATAGGCAACATTTGTCAATTATATCCCATATAACTCTTGGATAGTTGGGTGAATATCTCTTTTTTCTAGCTTATCTAATAAGCTAAAGCCTAACTCTATGCCTCTAGGTCTCAATTCTATTGAGTTCACCTAGTTAAGTCTAACCCAATGGTTAGCAGTCGGATATTACTATTATCCTGTCGCGTCTCACTAAGATGGATCATAGCACCTTGCTTTGGCAAGCCTACACATGATCAATCGAAGCCTTGACGAGTGCCAGGCATTGGAAGGCATCTTAGACTTAATATTGGTTTGAGGGATTTGTTAATATCTCACTATTTTGTTTGATTTGGTTATTGTAATTATTAGTCCAATTATCACATAATTTTCTAACTAATTATTACACATATGATCTCATCATATACTTAACCAATAACCATACACAATCATGCATCTCATACATGAACATGAAAAATAAATCGTGACATAGTTATAGCCCAAACTAAGTTGATTCTCTCAAGCCAATAAGAGAATCAAAAAGGTCAACCTAAGGCTTACCGTTTCTTCTCCAAGTGCCTCCTTGGTTGTTCTAGTATGGTTGATAACTCCTTTACTTTATGATTTCTAGTCTAATCCTTTCTTAGATATAACTATTACATCTTTTGAGAAACCTCGAGTTACATTCGAGGGAAGTTAGATGAGAAAAGAATGTACAACCAGAAATTTAGCAAGGCATGACATGCAGGTCATATTTAGTTACAACCATTACCAAAATATTTCCTATCACACTGGGCTAAGGGCTATAACTATGCACCATGCTCAAATATCACAAAATGTGCATTTCATCTATGGTTGTCATTCATAATGAACAATTAAATACATTAATCTAATTAATTAATAACAATTAACTTTAAATCAAATATTAGGGTTTTGAATAATATACTATTCATGGAAGGTTCGAGTTTAATATGCAAATTTCGGCTATACATAATCATTGAAAATTTTGTGAATAATATATCAAATATTTTAGACCTCAACTTAATATATCATAGATCTTGATCAGTCACAAACTAGTTCCAATAATATGCAATTCAGCCAAACAGAAATTCAGAAATTTGAACCATTCAAAAATTTCAGAAATCCAAACCTTCCAAAGTTTTGGTAAGCTTTTAAATTGGAATTATTATATATCACATTTATAATTTGGCCTTAATATTATATATATGACAAATATATATCTGACATATTAATTTCAGACTCAAATTAAAATTGAAACCGAAATGGCCTCCCAAAATTGCAACAATCAAAACTAGGATTTTCTGTCCAACCGAAAATAGCACAAAGCACATAACTGAAGTTTATCAAATTTTCTAGGAAAAATCCAAAGCCAATATTATGCATCGTATACATATTTGGACTCAATATGATTCAAAATATATTGTTTTCAATTTTAATAAATTTTATCAAAACCGAAAATAGATGGCAAAATAACAAACCCGAAATTAAGCCTTAAAATTCCAGAAAAGTTGAAACTTTGTTCTTCTGTGATTATTCACATATATATCACATATATATCTCATATTATTCATATCTAGCAATAACACTTTAAAGCATACCCTAAACTAATTTAATAGACATAAAGATATCATATATGTTTAATTAAAATTCAGATTTTGTGAACACTTTCACATAGTCAAATTTTCAGCATACAAGTTCATAAACAATTTTAATCAATCAAGCATGCTTCCATATAAAACCAATTTGAGCCTTCGTAAGTGACTCTAATACCACTGTAGGAAACCAAATCAAAGAATGCAGCAGAAATTTTAAAATTTTGTTGGTTTCCTCTAAGGATCCATACGAAGTGAAGTCAAACCGGTAGATGGAATTCATACCTTTTCTTATAGCAGTAAAAGATCGTATGTCGAATGTCGAATCACAAGCAAATCAGTCTAGATTTGCCTCTATGGTATGCACACAATCATCTCCAAGTCTCAAGTTAATTGTCAAACAATTAAGTAAAGAAACAAATAGCAAAATCTTTTAGTGCTGGCTAAGATTTTGTTACTCGGGTATTCCCTCTAGTTCTCAACTCAAGGATTGGTTTTCTTTCAAGCTCTCACTTAAAATTTGTTTTGTTCTTATTTCTCAAATAAGGATTGGCGGTTTTATTGAATAAGAAAAGACTAAAGAATAATAATTCATGAACTAAAGAATAGCTCAATTTTTCTTCGACAAAGAAAGCTTAAGTAGAAGACTTTCAAAATGAAAGTGTCCCATCGGTTTTCTTCATTGCTCATCCATGTGAACAGCTGCCTTTTCACATTTCATATTCCAGAAATTGAATTGCAATATGTTACACATGGTTGTCTTTTAATTTTCCAATAAGTGGCTACCTTTTCATTTTCATAAAATCAGTTACAATGTATTACATATACATTCATGGCTGCCTTTTCATTTTCCAATATCCATTTTGATTATTATTTAATTAAGAAATCTAAAACTCATTTTGGATTTATTATTATTAATAGAACCAAAATCCTTTGGCCATAAATCTAAATCCATTTAAAACAAAACCCGATAGATTCCTATTTTCAATAGGATTCTTAAATTAACCAAAATTTCATCATATGAATTTTGCACTTCTTTTGGATACGATCTAAGTTTGTGACCCAATAGGTTCTCATAAAGTTGGCATTGGCATAAAATATATTTTATGCCAAAAGTAACGAGCGGTGTCTAGCAACACATCAATACTACCTAAGTCATGAGAATATTAGTAATTTGTCATTGCATTTCTTGTGATAGGTATTACCGTGTAATTAAATCCCTTTGCCCTAGATATCATGATTGAACACGAGCCATGGAGCGTGTCATGCTCGTATAGTTCAATCTTTGCATTTCTTGATTCCCGAATAGGCATATCTAAGCAAATGAGTCCGATATCACATATCGACTCATTTGAGCATGGCCATGCATTTTATGGTCTTACTCAACCAAGGGGTCCAAAGATATCACTCCCATTATATAGGAGGGGCAAATCCTTTTTTGATCACTCAACATCTCACTACATGATTTATTACATATCCAATTACTACTTTTATAGTTCACCCTTTTACGGGTAATGTTTAGTAGTATCAAAACATGTAACTCCTCATGTTGGATCTCTGAATATCTCAAGTCTAAGGATTATTTACACCATCATCACTATGAGAAATATTATGACATTTTAGATAATAATCCATGTAGTATTTCTCATGGCGGGTAGATCCAGTTAGGGGTATTCAATATTTGGATAACTCGAATATCCGCCCGAATCCAAACAAAACTGAAAACCGAATTTTTAGATTTTTGGGTTTTGGGTTAAATCGAAACCAAACCGAAACCCGAATATATATTTATTTATTATTTATATGTATATATTTTATATGTATAATTACATATAATATATATTTATGTATTATTTATATGAATATATATTAGTTTTATAATTACATATAATATATAAAAATAAATTCGGATATGGCCGAAAACCGAAAAACCCAAACCGAATAAACCGAATAACCGAATAACCCGTCCGATGAATACCCCTAGATCCAATACGTAGGTCTCTAACATACACCTATGTGTCGACTTGATATCTCATATCATGAACCATTACATCAATCACTACACATATTAGTCTTAATGCATTATCATTGTCTCATTTAATGATAATACTCGACTAGGGATAATTTTAGAGTAATTAAATTCTTGGGACATTATTATGTTTATTTCATAAAACGCAGACATAAGATAAACATAATAATTAGTGCCAATAATTATGAACATTATGATACAATATATGCATAAACCATCATCATATGATTGGCTCTTAAGGCATAATCCAATAGTATAAAACGCCCACAATACATTTGGGGGATTTTTTACCCAATCCTCTTTTACCTTATCCAGCCGAGTCTTGAGCCCCTACAATATAGTGCGATTTGTAGCTTTGACTTGTCCATTGGCCTAAGGATGCACAACAGAAGTGAAGTTTTGTCTGATCTGGAGCTTTTTGCACCATAAGCAGAAAGGGTCATCTACAAACCATTTCCCATTGTCTGAAATAATCACGTGGGGGGTACCAAATCTGCAAACGATTTTGCTCCATACAAACTTCAGGATGTTTTTTCCAGTGATGGTGGCCAAAGGCTCGACTTTTACCCACTTAGTGAAGTAGTCGATCGTGACTATTAAGAACTCACACGTCCTGAAGCTTTGGGGAAAGGTCCTAGAATATCAATTCCCCGTTGAGTGAAATGCCAAGAACTTTGTATATTGATCAAATCCATTTGAGGTCATCTAATTATTGGAGCATGGAGCTAGCACTTTATACACTTTTGCACAAAATCATGAGCATCTTTAAGCAAACTCGACCAATAGTAACCCCATCTAATGATTTTCTTGGCAAGCATGCGGGGTCCAATATGGCTTCCACAGGATCCGATGTGTACTTCTTGAAGTATATAATCTGTTTGCTAAGGCCTTACACATCAAAGTAGAGGTTGGAGGTAAGATTGTTTGTAAAGGACACTGTCTTATATGACATTGTGAGGTGCCTTTAACTTCAATTTCCTAGCCTCATTTTTGTCATCAGGTAATTTCCCATTTTGCAAATACTTTCATATGGAAGTCATCCAGTTATCTCCTGCCTCTACTATGGTCATCGTGACTTTTTCCTAAATGCTTCTGCAAGGAAGTATCTTCACTAAGACCTTTTTGTTCAGATGTGAAAAGGCGAAAGATGCCAACTTGTTTATGGCATCAGCCTTTTTGTTTTTGGACCTGGGGATTTGCACGATTTTGAAACTATAGAAGGAGTGGCTGAGATGGCATACCTTATCAAGATACTTCTTCATTTGGGGTTCTTTAGCCTCGTAGGAGCCTTGTATCTGATTGACAGTAATTTGAGAGTCACTGTACGCGCACTTATTTTGCTTTCATCCTTTGAGCCAGCTTTAGCCCTGTGATTAAGGTTTCATATTCAGCTTTATTGTCAGTCTCTTTGAAATTGAAGCGCAAAGCATAGGTGATCTCTGCGCCTTAAAGACTGCGCAACAAGAGTCCTGCTCCACTGCCATTTTTGTTTGAGGCACCATCGACGTATAAGGTCCAGACCTTTTCATCCTCTACTTTTTTTTCCTTGTTGGAGTGAGCCATGTTAAAAGGTTGGCCTTTGAGGTCTCTGTAGTAGGCATCTCCGCTATGAAATCTGTGAGGGCTTGAGCTTTTATTGTTGTTCGAGGTTGGTATTGGATATCATGTTCTCCTAATTCTATAGCCCATTTTGCTAGCCTTCCAGAAGCTTCTAGCTTAAAAAGTATTTGCTTAATAGATTGATCAGTGAGAACACATATAGGGTGAGTTTGGAAGTAGGGCCTCAACCTTCGAGCGCATGAATCAATTCCAGGACTATTTTCTCTATCGGGAGATACCTCGTCTCAGCTCCTTGAAAAGCACAACTGACGTAGTAGATTGGTCTTTGCATGGCGTTCACATCTTGGATGAGTACTGCACTAACGACGTTATCTGAGGACGTTAAGTACATATATAAGACCTCTCCATGTAAGAGCATCGTAAATACTGGTAAGTTTGCTAGATGTCTCTTTAACTCCTCAAAAGCTTTCTGGCAATCTTCATTCCATTTAAAGTCCTTGACTTCCCTCAAGGTCTAGAAGAATGGCAGATGTCAGTCCGTAAATCGCAACAGGAATCTGTTCAAGCCTACCAACGAACCAATCAACTTTTGGACCTTCTTTAAAGTTCGAGGAGGTGTCATTTGGTGATGACCTTTATCTTGTCTAGGTTGGCTTCAATTCCTTTCTTAGAAACCATAAATCCCAAAAATTTTCCTGAGCATACCCTAGAATTACATTTTTTTTGGGATTTAGATGCTTTCCTACCTTAATCATGATTTGTAGGCTTTCTTCCAGATCTCTACGTATGCTTTCTATTTTCTTTGATTTTAGCACCATGTCATCCACATATATCTCCAAATTTCTACCAATTTGATCTGCAAACACTTGATTTACCAGGCACTGGTAAGTCGCTCCTACATTCTTCAACCCAAAAGGCATCTTTGTATAACATAAAACTCCCATCTCTGTGACGAAAGTAGTTTTTTTAGCATCTTTTTCAACCATCATGATTTGATGGTAGCTTTTATAGGCATCAAGGAATATAAAGACCTCATACCCAGAAATGGCTTCAACCTTCTTATTGATCACTGGTAAGGGATAGCAATCCTTCGAGCAGTATTTATTGAAGTTAGTATAATCAATGCACATCCGCCAACTATCATCAGGTTTCTTGACCAATATTGGGTTGGATAACCAAGTAGCGTACAATACCTCTTTGATGATATTAGATTGAAGTAGTTTTTTCACTTCTTCATTGACCACCAAATTCTTGTTTGGAGCCAACGATCTTTTCTTTTGTTGTACGAGTTTAACCCTATGATCGATGTTGAGTTTCTGTGTCATAATAAATGACAAAATCCTAGGCATATCCTCTAGGCCCCATGCAAAAACTTCTTTGTACCGATGGAGGAGGTGAATAACGTGATTTTTTATCGAAGCCGATAATGTATCTTCAACCTTAACTACCCTGTCTGGGTAGTAGTCATCTACTACAACTTCCTGCACTTCGTCAGTGATTTCCACAAGACTTTGTGCGAACTGGCCTCTTGGGAGCTACAAGGTGTGACCTCTGAGCCTTTGTCATTTTATGGTCTTTGAGGTTTGGCCTCAGAGTTCCTGGCATCTTGGGGTCTTTGAGGTGTGACCTTCGAGTTCCCAAAAGGAAATAGTATACTTTTGCCTTTGTTCATTGTCTCCTTGGGTAGCACCTTGGAGTCGAATTGTAATACTTCTGGAGTCTGAATGGCATATACGGCCTTTGTCAAAGTGTTTTTACCTTTGATTGTGATTCGCATACATTCTCTTGCTGCGTATTAGTTTCCACGTACTGATGCCACTACGTGTTCAGTAGGAAATTTCATGACCAAATGGTATGCTTACCAAATGGCCTTAGCTTTGTTCATATATGATCTGCCGATGATTGCATTGAAGGGAGCTAGAGCATCAACGATGTAGAAGTCCGTCATTATAATTTTGTCCTGAGATTAATCTCCCATTGTAACTGCAAATGTAATTATACCCATTGGATGGACAATCTTATGAGTTAAGGTTACTAGAGAAATACTGGACGGCTTTAATGCTGCAAAGTCGATTCCCAACTTGCAAAAACAATCAATATATAGAACATCGACCGCACTGCCATCATCAACAAAGACTCGATGCACCTCTTTATTTGCTACTATGGCTTCAATAACCAAAGCATCATTGTGCGGGCTAATGGTGGGAATTGCATCTTCTTCCAAAAATGAGATGATTTCGGAAGGTTTCAAGCATTTGTTGACTAGCTCTTATGGGGGAATCCTCCTTGCATTGGCTTTAATCACAGATTGCGATTAAACCTCTAGGCAGCCACCAAATATGGCTTGAATTACACCAGTTACATTATGATTATCATAGTAACCAAAGCATCATTGTGTGTCTTGTAGGGGGAATCCTCCTTGCATTGGCTTTAATTGCATACTGTGATTGACCCTCTGGGTAGCCACCGAATATGGCTTGAATTACACTAGTTACATTACGATTAACATAGTGCAAAGGCTGAGATGTTAACTATTTTGGAGGGTTGTTTTAATATTGCTAATATGGCTGATTCATAAAAGGGTTCCACCTTTGTCGATAGCCTACCTAATGGGAAGATAGACCATGGCCACCTTGTCTTCCATCTCATCTTCCAGAGTGGTAACCATCTCCCCGACCTCTAGACTAGGGTTGTGTCCCCGAATACCACCTTTGGATATACTGGCCTAGCATTCCATTGTGGATTCAGTTTTCTATCTACTTTTTGAGATCTTTTCAATCCTCGGTGTCATGTTCCTAGTCATTGTAGAAAGGGCACCAAAAATGTCAAGGTCTTTTATGAGAAGCAGCAGTTAACGGGACTGAAGGTCTAAAGAGATCCCTAGGAATGGATAGGATCTCAGTGTGACTTTTGGTTAGTGGTATCAAGCTTTTCTCGTGAATACAAGGCTCTAGGTGGCCTCTATTATAGTTAAGTTTGTCAAAGGCACTTCTTTGAGGGTTTTTCCCTTTGGCATCGTCTTGATGTTTTTTCTCATGCTTTTCATTTTCTCTCTTCTTTACATTGGCTTCTTCCCCTTTTGTGTAACTTTTCACCATTTGCCATAGCATCTGGGTATCAATTGGGGTGTTTTGCGCCAACTTTGTGTAGAATGGTCTAGGGTTTAAACCATTCATGAAGATCGAGATTACCAACTGATCTTTTCGATCAGCCACTTGTAAACTCTCATCATTGAATCTTTTCACACACGACTTGAAGGATTCGTCCTTCCCTTGTTTTGTAAAACTTCTTCATTTGAAAGAAACAAGTATGAAAAAGCTGTGCCAATCACCTGAATGAAGAAATGTTGTTACGGGGCAAGACATCAATCCACACCTGCACCTTTTCGCTCAGATAGGTGGGGAACGCCTTACATATGACTTCCATCAAAGTGTTTTTGAAATTTATCGCGTAATTGAATCACGATAGAAAGTCTACGGGGTCAAAATCCCCCTCATAAGGTGGAATTCTGTAGGGCATTTTAAATCCTGCCGGTGTTGGGTACTGCATTATATCATGCGTGAAAGGTGATGAGGCATCCCTTTCATCTTCAGAACCCAACAATCCATAGATATCATCAGCCATTTTAGTGCTAATTTGAGAGAATTCATCATGTTGTGGTCGTTTTGGGTCATGCTTTGACCTAACCCTGGAACGATCATTTGTGTAATTGTTATCGACATGAGAGACCGAAGTTTCATTTTTATCATCATTCCTCTTCTGGCGACCACGTTCCTAGTTACTAGGTTTTGGTTCGTCCTTGGATGGACGTAAATTATGCCTAACCCTCTGAAACTCTTCAAATTGCACACGATGTAACTCCATAAAAACTCTCTCATCCACTTCCTGCTGTCTCTAGGCCAGTGAAGCTTCTCGATTTGGATTGTTGTGCTATAAGTGTTCACCTTCATGGGTGGAGAGATGTTCTGGACATTTAGGGATTCCTTCTTAACGTAAGGGGTTATTATCTACAGAGCCTGAATGACGTGCTCTTCCTCAGCTAGTTCCTTTTGCTACCTTCTGCCTTCCAGATCTGGTATCCACCATCTTTGTATAGGTCGAAATCAAAAGGAAGATTGTGAATACTCCTTCAGAAATCATGAAATTTCTTTTCCATAAACAGTGCCACTTGATGAAGGCAAAATTTGCAACCCGTTTATGATCTGATTAAATGTTTTGAACCCAAAATTCTTCATAGTCCTAGTTGATGATTATTCCTGTAAAATAGATCTCGGAGTAGTTCTCTGGGGTAGATTCTCCGATGCCTAAGTTAGAATTTTAGTCAAAGTATAGTATTTTTCTGAGTTTTCAGAACTTGTCCCATACCTGGTTGTCTTCACTATTTCTATAGTCATAACTGCTTATTGCACGTCGCAATGCCTATTCGACAATTATAGCCTATAGTTATGTGTTTATAGATAAGCACGACTCTACCGAATTCCTACCTTGTGACCTAGGGTTCAAAGGTCCCATGCACTTGGTGCGATTTCAGTATGTTATCATTGGTAGTTTTTCACCTCAGAGTTCAAGGTCTAAGTGGAGATCATACTGTTGAGATTGCCGCAGAGGTCCAAAACTTTGCATGTTGCTGAGGTCTGGTCTTTGGCTCCAAGGCCCTACCTTGGAGCCCAAAGACCTAGCCATTGACTGTCAACTTGTTGACCTAACTTTTGATCAAATATGAGACGTTGGGAACTGGATTCATACACATCATAAATAAAGCCTCAACCTCTCATGCTGATAATAATTATGCAAACAACTGTCCTAGGGTTAAGTCAAAACATAATCCAAAGCATTCTCGACATAATGACTTCCCTCCAATCAGTAATAAAGTGGCTGATAATATTCATGGTCTGTTGGGCTCTGAGAATTAAGGGGATGCCCCATCACCTTGCACATCTGATATAATGCAGTACCCTATGCTGGTCGAATTTAAATTGCCTGACAGAATTCTATCTTATGAGAGGAACTCTTACCCCCTAGACTTTTTATCGCGATTTAAATACGCAATGAATTTTGAAAAAGCTCTTATAGAGATGATATGTAAAGCGTTCCCCATCTATTTAAGTGAAAAGGTGCAAGTGTGGATCAACGACCTACCACTTAATAGCATCTCGTCATTGAAATAGTTGGCACAACTTTTCCATACTCGCTTCTTTTAGAGGAAAAAATTTCACAAAACGACTGCAAATTTGATTAATCTCAAGCAAGGGAATGATGAATCCCACTCCAATCATATGTGGAAATATTCAATGATGAGAACCTGCAAGTGACTGATCAGACAGACCAGTTGGCAATCTCGGCCTTCATGAATAGTTTGAATCCTTGACCATTCTACACGAAGTTCGCACAGGACACCCCAACTGATACTCAAACACTGTGGCAAATGGTAGAAAGTTACACAAAAAGAGAATAAGCCAATAGAAAGAAGAGAGAAAATGAGAAACACGAGAAAAAACATCAAGAAAATGCCAAATAGAATAACCTTCCAAAGAGTGCCTTTGACAGGCTAAACTACAATTGGGGTCACCTGGAGCCTTCAATCGAAGAAAAGAATCTCACGTCGCTAACCAAGAGTTGTTTCGAGATACTATTCATACATAGGGATCTCCTCAGACCTCGGGTCCCATTAGCTGTGGCATCTCATAAAAGACCTCAGCACCTTTGGAGTGCTTTTGATAACAATCATGGACATGATACTGAGAACTACAAAAACTTCAAAAAATAGATAAAAGACTGCTTCCGTAATGGATGCTTGGTCAGTACGTCCAAAGGTGGTACTTAGGAGCTCAACCTCGATCCGGAGGTTGGGAAGGTAGTTACCACTCCAGAGGGCGAGGTGGAAGACAAGGCGACCAAGGTCCACCTTCACATCAGACTGACTATGGGCCAAGGTGGGACCCTTCCATGAATCAACCATACCATCAATATCAAAACAATCCTCCACAACAGCTAATATCCCAACCTATACCACATGATAATTGTAATGTCACCAGCATTATTCACGTCATATTTGGTGGTTACCCAAAAGATCAATCGCAGTCTGTGATTAAAGGCAATGCTAGGAGAATCCTTCTTGAAAAATCAATCAATAAACGTTTCAAACCTTTCGAAATCAACTTTTTTTCAGAAGAAGAAACCGTTCCTACCATCAGCCTGCACAACGATGCTTTGGTCATCAAAGCCATAGTCGCAAATAAGGAGGTACATTAAATCTATGTTGACAAAGGTAGCACAGTTGATATCCTATATGTTGATTGCTTTTGCAAGTTGGGAATCGACCTTGCAACATTAAAACCATTTAGTATGCCTTTAGTGACATTTGCTCACGAAGTCGTTCATCTAGTGGGCATAATCACACTCGCAATTATAGTGGGGGACTACCTTTTGGTCAAAACTATAATGATGGATTTCTACGTTATGGATGCCCCATCTCCCTTCAATGCAATCATCGGGAGATAATGAATGAACAAGGTTAAGGCAATTTGGTCTGGTTATGAAATTTCCTACGGACCACGGAGTAGCATCAGTGCGAAAAGACTAATATGTAGCAAATGAATGCATGCATATCGCCATCAGAGGTAAAAACACTTTGACGAAAGGCGTACATGCCAGCCAGACCCCAAAAGCATTATAATTCAACCCCAAGGTCACATCTCAGGGGAGAATAGACAAAGGCAAAGGTGTACTAGTTCCTTATGAAAGTTCTGAGGTCACACATCAGGATACAGTGGTCACACCTCGGAGACCCTGAAATATCAATAGCTCTGAAGTCACACCTTTTTAGCTCTCAAGAGGTCCGTGTGCTAAAAGGGCCCATAGAGATCACTGATGAAGTGCAAGAAATCGTAGTAGATGAAGGACTTCCTAATAGAATAGTTAAGGTGGGAGCTACGTTACCGACATCAATTAATGATCACGTTATTCATCTCATTCGCCAATACAAAGAAGTTTTTGCATGGGGCTCAGAGGACATGCTTGGGATCTCACCATTTTTGATAACACACAAACTTAACATCAACCCCAGGGTTAAGCCTGTTTAGCAAAAGAAAATATTGCTGGCTCTAGACAGAAATTTAGTGGTCAATGAGGATGTGAAAAAACTACTCCAATCTGATATCATCAAGAAGGTATTATACCATACTTGGTTATCTAATCTGGTACTAGTCAAAAAACCTGATGACAGTTGGCGAATGTGTATTGATTACACTGACCTTAACAAATACTACCCGAAGGATTGTTACTCTTTGTCGGTGATAGACCAATATGTCGAAGTCATATGGGATACGAGGTCCTTATGTTCCTCGATGCCTATAAATATTATCATCAAATCCTGATGGCTCAAGAAGATGCCGAGAAAACTGCCTTCGTTAGGAAGATCAGAGTTTTTTGTTATACAAAAACGGCCTTTGGGTTGAAAAATGCAGGAGTGACCTACCAGTGCCTAGTCAACCAAGTGTTTTCCAACCAAATTAGTAGGAATTTGGAAGTATATGTAGATGACATGGTAATAAAGTCAAAGAAAAGCGATATTGCACCCAAAGATCTAGAAGAAACCTTGCAAACCATGTTAAAGGTTGGAATGCGTTTGAACCCCAAAAAGTGTACTTTTGGGGTAGGATTTGACAAATTTTGGGATTCATGATTTTCAAGAACGGAAATGAAGCCAACCCAAACAAGATAAGGGCCATTGTTGATATGGCACCTTCTCGAACCTTAAAGGAAGTTTAGAAATTGACTAGGTCTTTAGCAGCCTTGAACAGATTCCTATCACGATCTGCAGATCGACACCTCCCGTTCTTCCAGACATTAAAGGAAGCCAAAAACTTTAAATGGAATGAAGATTGTCAGAAAGCTTTTGAGGAGCTAAAAAAGCATCTAGCAAGTTTGCCAACGTTTACCATAACAACACCTGTGGAAGTCTTGTATTTATGTTTAGTGGCCTCAAACAATGCTGTAAATGCAGTACTTATAGGATTTAATTTGTTACAATATAATAGGAGCAAAACTATGATGTTAATACTTTATTTGGTATGAAAATGGCTAAATTGAGGTGTTTTTGTACTAGGGAATGCAGTTGATGGACTAAGATGAAAAGATGGAATTTAATGAAAATTTAGATGATTTTTGGAGAAGGACTTTTGGAGCCAAAGTAGAAAACTATTTTGGATAAAGCTTGCCAACGCCTTAAAGGATGAAGTCTTGGAGGTGAAACTCAAAAAAATGCATGTGACCACGTCTTGAGCTAAGATAAAGAGCTGATGAGTGGAAATTTCAAGATTTAAATTTGTCTTTTGATTTCAACTTTTGTAGTTCAAGTTAGAATGGATTGGAAGGCATTTGTTAGGATTAGATAGGATAGGATGGTTGGCTGGATAAGTAGCTAGGAGTTAAAGGTTTAAAGACTTAGGATTTGTTGGAGAGATTTTAGGAAGTCTTTAGGCAGGTTGTTAGAGAAGAAGGCTATAAATAGGAGGGTTAGTGAACTTGGAAGAAATAAGTTTTTCCTTCAATTTTCTACAGAATTTTTCCTTTCTTTTGTACTTCTCTTTCCTTTTAGAATAAAGTTAGAATAGTTTTGCTACTATGAGTAGCTAATTTACTTTCTTTCCATTCCAAGGGGTGTTAATACCAATATATCTAGTGAGGTTTTGTTCATAGTTTCATAATCTTTTGCATTCAAGTAATCATTAGTTCTTGCATTATGTTTTTTTATGGATTTTGAATGATAAATAAATTGACAACTTATTTTCATTTTTCTTTCTACAGCTATCTATTTGTTCTTGATCCGTAATTGTCTGGAACAATTAGTACAATTAGCACTTAATTCTTTCTGTGTGTGTAAAGTGACAGTAATCGTGCATTTATGATTTAAAGGGTATTAATGATACAAATATTTTCAATTGCAGCTATCTCAATTGTTAGTTTTTGTTTTAACTGTTTTTAAGGTTCTTAGTGTTGCTATCAAATGATATGGAACACTATCGCCCCCAGTCATTTGTTAGTAAGGTTTGTTGTGAATGATAGGTTCAAACAAATAGAATAGGAAAACTCAAATTTTTGTCATGGCTATCTTCAAAATTTTTTGGTTAAATTCTTGAATAGAAAAGTGTCTTAAGCCTCCTAAAATCTAGATATATTCAGTACAACTACACTTCGTTGGATCGGAGCCTGGTAAGATTGAAGTAATCCTTTTAATTATTTCCAGTTGATTTCTTTTATATATTTTTTTTATTAACTACTATTAGAGTTGGTACTAAAAATTCTTCTTTTATTTTTCTTTTCATCTCAATTGCTAAGAAACCTTTATACATAGCTCCCTATGGGATTCGAACTGGTCCACTCCTACTACAAATCAATGTAGCTAGTCTGAAGATCTGAATTAATTTTGGGGGCTTCGACAACCCGACCAAAATTTTGGCACCGTTGCCGGGGAGCTATTTTGTTTTTCAGCATTGTGATTTTTTATTGCTTAACCCGTGCTTCTCTCATAGGTGATCTTGTGTTCATTTAAGAAATTGAGAAAGAAGCGTGGCGACTAAGGAAGGAAACAAGAAGAAGGCTACAGTTTCATTCAACACACCACTTGAGGAAGAAAGGATGGCTGCAAGAGATCATACATTGAGAGAGCTTATTGCTCCAGTTTTGAATCAAAAACCTCTTTGCATACAATTTCCAAATTTGGATGTAGCATTTGAATTAAAATCTGGACTTATTCATTTGTTACCTATTTTTCGTGGAAATATAGGTGAAGATCCACACTAACATCTCAAGGAATTCCATGTGGTTTGCTCTAGTTTGAAACCACAAGGAGTGACGGAGGAACAAATTAATTTGAGAGCTTTCCCTTTCTCTTTACGAGATAAGGCGAAAGATTGGCTTTATTATCTCCTGGAGGTTCCATTACAACTTGGGAGGAAATGAAAAGGTTGTTTTGGAGAAATTTTTTCCTGCCTCATGAGCTGCAAATATTAAGAAAGAGATATGTGGTATTAGACAGCTTGGTGGAGAATCATTATACGAATATTGGGAAAGATTCAACCAATTGTGTGCCAGTTGCCCACACCACCAAATTTTAGACCAACTTTTGATCCAATACTTTTATGAGGGGTTATTACCGATGGATCGCAGTATGGTTGATGCAGCTAGCGGAGGAGCCTTGGTGAACAAAACACCAACTATGGCAAGGCAATTAATCTCGAACATGGCAGAGAATTCACAATAATTGGTTCAAGATCTGAAGGGACTACTAAAAAGATTCATGAGGTAAGTACTTCTAGCGTTCAAGACCAAATTTCTAATCTAACTACTCTAGTTCGTCAAATGGCTGTAGGACAAATGCAAAATGCAAAAGTGTGTGGAGTTTGCTCAATTCCTAGACATCCTACAGATTTGTGCCCAACCTTGCAAGAGGACATAACGCAATAGGCAAATGCAATTGGAGGATATCCTAATCAAACCCAAAGGAAATATGATCCTTATTCAAACCATTATAATCCTGGTTAAAAGGATCATCCAAATCTTAGTTATGGGAACCTAGTGCGCAACCAAGATATCAATTTTTGAGTCAAAATAGGCCAGCACAACCACCACCACCAATGCAATCATCAAATTCATGTATGCCTTTAGAAGATATTGTAAGGTCTTTGGTTACTAACACACAACAATTTCAACACAATATGCAGAAATTCCAACAAGAGACTGGAGCTAGTATCCGCAATGTGGAGAATCAAGTATCTCAATTAGTTGCAAAGATGAGCGAATTGAAGCAAACAGTCTCAAAAGGATTACCTTCTCAAACAGTGGTAAATCCAAAGGAAAATGTTAGCGCAATAATGTTGAGAAGTGGTAAGGAACTTCAACTCACACCCACTTCCCCAAAGAAAATTGTTGAGGGGACCAAGGATAATGAAGAAGGAAACTCAATAGTAGTAAGATCTGATCCCTTGCTATCTAATGATTTAAATACTAATGTTGCACCTTTTCCAAGCAGGTTAGCAAGGTCAAAAAGAGAGGAATATGAGCAAGGAATTTTGGAGACATTCAAAAAGGTAGAAATAAATATTCCCTTGATAGATGCAATCAAGCAAATTCCCAAGTATGCAAAGTTTTTGAAGGAATTATGCATAAATAAAAGAAGGCTAAAAGGTGATGAAACAATCAATGTTGAGCAAAATGTATCTATAGTAAGTTTAAAAAGATTACCTGATAAGTGTGAGGATCCGGGTATGATTTCAATTACTTGTGTAATTGGGAATAAAATGATTGAACATGCCATGATAGATTTAGGAGCATCTATTAATGTTATGCCATATTCTGTATATTATGCTCTAAATTTGGGTCAAATGAAGCCAATAAGGGTAATTATTAAACTTGCTAATAGGTCTACTGCATATCCTGAAGGAGTTGTGGAAGATGTCTTAGTGCAAGTCAATAAGCTGATTTTTCCGGCTGATTTTTATAGCTTGAAAACAGAGGATGATGACGTGAGAGAATCAGCCACTCTCTTGTTGGGGAGACCTTTTATGATGACAGCTAAGACTAACATAGATATGGATGAGTGCACAATTTTTATAAAATTTGATGAACAAATTGTCAAGTTTAAAATTTTTGAAGCAATGAAACATCCAGTTGACACTCATTCCTTGTGTTCTATTGACATTGTGAATGCTATTGTGCAAGATTTTTTTTGATGAAAAGAATGATGCTTTTCTGCAAGCCTGTGTGCAAAGTTAGAAGGGGATGAGGATATAAGTGAAGAATATGCCTTGGAAATTCCTGCAAATCCTTTAAATTTGAAGGATTTGTTTCAAGTTTCTCATGACCAATTATTACCTTATGTTTTGCAGGCTCCTAAGTTAGAATTGAAACCCTTGCCAAATCATCTAAATTCAATAAAGAAAATGCAGGTGTGGTCCAAGCAACTTGTAAAAATTTAATAACTTAAGAGATAGAGGATGTCAAGCATAACAACGTTAAATAATTGCGCTATTTGAGAGGCTACCCAAAGAATTTCTTGATTCGTTTGCTTTTTAATTTCGTCCATAATTTTATTGTCTTTTCTTTCTTTTCTTTATATAACTAATGATTTTAATTATTTTTGCAATGCAGGTTTTATTTTCTTTCATGAATTTCTGTTCTAAAAAAAAGGGGAAAAACCAGAAGGTTTCTGCCCCTTAGGTGTGCCCACGCCATAAGAATGGTAATCTTCTGAAAAAAAAATCCAAAAGACTTTAACTCCTTAAGCATGCCCACACTTTAAATATTTATAGTCTTCTGGATTTTATTCATCATGTTCATCCGAAGACCCTTTTTCCTTAGGCGTGCCCATGCCTTATCTTATTTAGTCTTCTGTTTTTTTTCATGAATTTTCCAAAAAAAAAAATCCAAAAAAAGTAAGGGTTTTAAAAATCAAATTTCTTCTCTTTCTTCTCCAATTGCAGCCGCCTCTTCTGCCGCCCAAAGACAAGTCCAACTACATATCTCCACCGCCGCACCACCAGAGGCTTCTTTCTCGCCACCACTCCACCTTCAGCTGCCGAGCCACAGCCCCCAACCTTTCGGACTTCTCCGACTCTCTGGCAGCAAAAGGCAGCCGCTAGTTCCGTTGTAGTTCAGCCGCGGCGCCGTAACCACCTCGCCAGCCGCAAGTTTAGCCTTCTCTCACGACCGCCACTGGTTCTTGTGCCGCAAGTTCCATTGCTCAGCTGCAAGTTCACTCTTTTATTTTGATTTTGATTTTATTTTATTTTCATTATTTTTGTGGATTATTGTTTACATTGTTCTGATTTTGTTTCTTTCTCTTTGTGATCATTGATTATTGTCTTTGAAGCTGCACTTTACCTTGTAAAGATTGTCCACCATTCCGCCACATCGCAGTGGATGACACTGCAATTGTTAGTTATTACGCCTCTTCGCGCCGCCAGCTTACACCATCACTCATGTGCTGCCACGGCTTGGCCACTTGCTTTCTAGCCACTCCTACTGCCTCCGTCATTTTTCTTCGCCGGATTTCTTTTCCACATTAGTTCCCTTATTTTCTATTTTTTTTATTTCTCTCTTGTATTTTATTTTAATTTCAATGCTATCTTATCTTCTTGTCCAATTTCCTAGTTATTTTCATGTTCCTATCATGTGCCTAACAAGATTTATTGGTTCTTCAATTTAATTCTGTGGCACTTGAGTTTAAACTGATTGTTGCACTACTCGTCCTTAATAAGTTGGTTTTTTCTTTTCTTTTTTTTCTTTTGTGTGCAATTATTTTAAATCCTTTGCTACTGTTCTTAATTGCTTGATGTTACGCTATTTTTATTTGTTGTGCTCTTGCAGTGGTAATTTGATTTGTTTGATCATGACACCACCAAGTAGTCTTTCTTCACCAAGTAGTTATTCCTCATCAAGATTTAAATTTCCTTTTTGCAATTGAATAAGGGACTAATTGTAGAGTTTTTGAATGGATTGATGAGTTCTATTATTTTTAGTTTCTAGATTGGAAAGAATGGGTTGAAATATACGTGCTAAACAATAGTGACATAGGTAATAAGAATTGAAACTATAGTGGTTTGCAATGTATGAACTTCATTGAGAATGTGTTTTGAAAATTTTGTTTAAGCATCTCATTGGTTTTGATGATGGAATTGAATAAGAATGTACACTGTTTGAGCTTTTGAACCCATTGTGAGTATTTGATCCTATGAGCATTTTCTTTGTCTTGCTCACATAAATCTTTGTTAAGTGTGGACAAATATGGTATGTTTATTCTAAAACTTGCTTTGTTATGCATGTCGAGATCAAATTATGGGTTTATGCTTTGAAATGATAAGGGTGTTTAGGAGTAACCAATTTTAACTTTCTAAAAAGCCATTCCATTATATATACCCTAGTCAACCAATTTTGAGCCTAAGCTTTTCTTTATGATAACACGACATCATTAGTCTTAACCCGTTGTTCTTATTTGCCATCGTTGAACCCTTTGTCAAGTGTATGTAGGAATGAGTTGCATGATTAAATTCTTATTGATTCCAAAGAAAAGAACCACCTGCCAAAAAAAAAAAAGAGAGAGAAAAGTGAAAAAAGTATATTCCCTAAAAGGTTTGGACAAAGTAAATGTGCTCCAGAGTTTACAAGATGTCCAACTATATTCCGAAAAAAAAAGAAAAGAAGAGAGAATAAAAAAGTGGTTCTAAAATATTACTTGTGTTGTTTGCAAGGAAGTTTCTATATATCTTGATTTGTGTAGCCTAAAATTTCCTTTTGTTTACCCACCTTAACCTAAGCCCCGTTGCAACCCTTTTTAAGTCCCTTTGATTTTTGCATGAATTCATATTCTTTAGTGGTGGAGATGTGATATATAAACAAGCCTATGGTAATGACATGCTATGTTTGATTTGAGTGCTAAATTAATCCCTAAACACTTTGAGTGAATAGAATGCAACTTGTGAGAGGTTATCAAATGTTGTATATTTGATTTCAATAAAATTGTTGGGATTAATGAGATGCATGTGTTTTGTTTAGAAAATCGGGCTATGAATACTTATCCTTTGAATTGTCATTTCGATCTTGATTTCTAATGTGTGGTGATTTTGGGTTATTTGTGAATGTTATGAAAAAAGGGAAGGGAATAGAAAGGAATACATTGACCTATCGTATGCTAGAGGACTAGCATAGTTTAGGTGTGGGGGGATTTGATAGGATTTAATTTGTTACCATATAATAGGAGCAAAACTATGATGTTAATACTTTATTTGGTATGAAAATGGCTAAATTGAGGTGTTTTTGTACTAGGGAGTGAAGTTGATGGACTAAGGCAAAAAGATGGAATTTAATGAAGATTTAGATGATTTTGGAGAAGGACTTTTGGAGCCAAAGTAGAAGACTATTTTGGATAAAGTTTGCCCACACCTTAAAGGATGAAGTCTTGGAGGTGAAACTCAAGAAAATGCATGTGACCACGTCTTGAGCTGAGATAAAGAGCTGATGAGTTGAAATTTCAAGATTTAAATTTGTCTTTTGATTTCAACTTTTGTAATTCAAGTTAGAATGGATTGGAATGCATTTGTTAGGATTAGATAGGATAGGATGGTTGGCTGGATAAGTATTTAGGAGTTAAAGGTTTAAAGACTTAGGATTTGTTGGAGAGATTTTAGGAAGTCTTTAGGGAGGTTGTTAGAGAAGAAGGCTATAAATAGGAGGGTTACTCAACTTGGAAGAAATAAGTTTTTCCTTCAATTTTCTACAGAATTTTTCCTTTCTTTTGTACTTCTCTTTCCTTTTAGAATAAACTCAGAATAGTTTTGCTACCATGAGTGGCTAATTTACCTTCTTTCCGTTCCAAGGGGTGTTAATACCAATATATTTAGTGAGGTTTGTTCATAGTTTCATAATCTTTTGCAT